>BHDV01010200.1:4440-14582 GCA_005406045.1 Adoxophyes honmai
GGGTCGGGGTCGGGGTCGGGAATCTCGCGGCTCTTGTCGCGGGGTTTGGGCCACGGCGGTACCACTTGCGTCACCGACACCGTCGGCGAGTCCAGATTCACTGGGCATAGAACAATCATTACCAAATTGCAAACATGAGTATCGATTTAATCCTCTCTAAAACATATCAGGACCTTTCTTCGTCTTCTTAACGTGGTATGACATATTTGTGGAAAGTTGTGTACATACATATTTTATCCTATACATAAACTACTACATTACTGGACTAATAATTGAGTTGACTTTATTCCGACTCGGATCACTCGAGTTGACTCGACTTGGATGAATCGGACGGCGATCAGATCGCGGCAGCCGAAACCTCAACCGCGTCGTGTCGATCTCAGAAGTGTTCGTTAAATTTAAGTGAATTACCTGCAAAAGTTGCTGGGCACAAGACCGTGGCGGACCTTAAGTTTAATTTTATTTTGGAATGTTTACTTATAGAATAATAAACGTTACATAGTAAATGTACAACTTGCATATAAGTATCTTACCGACTTTCTCAACTGGCGGTTCGTCTCCCATATTTTTATACTTCATGGGAATTGGTGGCAAATATTCCTCTTGTACGCTGTCCACCAGTGATATTATATCACCCATTTGCTCTTCATCGATTTTAGGCTGTGCAAAAAAAGGAATGTCTTGTCATTGTTTCATTAGTAATTTACTAGTAAATTTTGTTTCATTATACCAAACGCCATGTATCGCCCCAGCGGCACATGCGTCGAATAGCCGAACTAAACGATCCTACATCGCGCTAACGAAGTTTCGACGAACGGTTGCATAAATACAACTTCCAATTTCCTCTCTGTGGACTTCGGTCGCATAACATCTGCCTGGAGAGAGATCTCTCTAATGGAGTCTTTCCCACAGTCACATAAAGTCAAGTCTATAGCTTGGATAATACTTACCTCAACAGCTTTCTTCTTCGATTTGAACTTGTCATCTGGGAAAGTATCCCTGGGCAGCACGTCGTGGTACAGCTCCTTTGCGTCTCCCCGGGACTGGCTCTCTTTTAAAACATTCCGTTTCGCTTTCTTCCGACCGGGCATTTCCTCGTCGCTCAAGGTGCAAACTATAGCCATCTGTGAATAAGAAATTGCGAATGAAGAAAAGGATATTCGATACTTTGTCACACGCATTGCATGGTGGTAAAATGTAGCGAGAAATTGGTCTATCAAGCAACATACATAGGTACATCACGCCAGTCTTCACAAATGGGGTAGAGAGAGAAATATTGGTGAAAAAGGTATAATAGTGACAGGTTGCTAGCCAGTCACCTAAAGCATGCCTTAACTTACTCCTTGTGTCACATCTTACGACATCCTTAGAAGAAAAGGTGAGGAGTTATTCCAATTTCGATACTACATGAGCAAACAAGCAAAGGTGTACATTATCGTTGCACTCAGCGAAGATCAAGAGTAACAAAATTCTAAAAATAGTGAAGTATAATTCCACTAACCTTGGGTTGTTTCTTCTTCAGCTTCAAAACTTTGAACGCGTGTATATAAAACTGCGAACTCGCCGGCATGTAATCCCAGTTCTTAGTAAACACGGCGGCCATCGTCGACGGATTCAGCAGCATCCAGCAGCACGCGCGACCGGACTTGAAGGCTCGCTCGCCGTCCACAGTTCGGGGGTACGGGTCGAACATATAATACATCTCCTTCTGCCGCCAAATAGCCATAGTGTAGTTATTGAACTCCAGAATACCGCTATTATACTCATGACTAAAGAAATCCTCTAAACCAGTCCTGATGTTCAACAAGCATTCCTTCGTCGTGAACAACTGCCCTTTGACCCTCTCGCGGTATATTATGATCTCGCAAGCGTACGGCCCGATGATGATCTCATTCGGAATGTTGTCAATAGTCATGTCTATCATCACTTTGGGATGCAGACAATCCAAGTACAACTTGTTGCCTAAACGCAATATTTTATCTAGTGTCTTCGTGAACCAGGTATTCGGAGGAGAAATCTTGGCGTAAGTCATCGCTACGACGGCGACCGGCACAGCCTGGCGGAATTTAGCTTCCTCGAAACATCTGTCACCCAAATGCATGTTAGCGTTAACTATAGCGCAGTTCTGGTTCATAATCCTGTAGCCCATCATAGCTTTCTCGGCTTGAGTGAGCTCTTTGTCTGATTCGAAGTCTTCTTCGGTGTCTTCGGGGGCCATTTTGAGTACTTTGACGGGTGCCAGTAAGAACTTTTGGTCTTCTAAGACGGTACGCGCTAAAAGCACTTCGGCTAGTGATTCTAGGTCTGCCACGTTGATGAGGGCAGCACAGCCGCTCGCAAAGTTGGAATAGGCGCGTGAGTCGCGCCCCGCCGGGTCGAAGAGGTAGTAACACACTTTGTCCTTCCATATCACTACCTTCAGAACCCTAAAAGCAACAATAACGGTCTAAACATGCAAGTTAGGCTAAAAGTGATTGGAAAACCCTGATCCTATGAATCAAACAACTCAACTATTTGCTCTTGACTGAGTATACCAGTTGGATATCGCTACGATTGTTTTCAGAAATATAGTGAAACAGGATACAACTTCAATACACTTAGGTATGCTAAATTTTTACTTCATAGAGCACATTTTCTTCCTTATAACTAACCAGTGATATGTTGTATTTGTCCAGGATTACGATGACAAGACCAAATCCATTCCCTGGCAGTCCACATTAGAAAAGATGAGCAAACAGGTTCAAACGCAACCTTACCTTGACAACAGAACACCAGCGCGATTATCCTTAAAGAAAGCCTTCAGCCCTCTGCACAGGTTATACACAGTAGGGTCCAAAGACATGGTGTAACCAACCACATCAGGCTCCCCCAACAAGACTTGCATTTTCTTACGGTTCAGTACCAACGTCTGTTTCTTGCCAAAAGGCAGAACTTCGCAAATGCCCTGGACTTTAGAATGATCATGGACTTTATCCAGGCATTGGATGTACCTGAAAACAAAGAAATTTGTTTATGGTGCACAAAGTAGTAGAAGCACTAGCACTAGAATCGATAGAGAAACGAGCGCAAGTGAGGATTTAAAATGGGAATGTTCCTCAGTATTTATTATTTCGGAAATTATGGTATCATTACAAGACCGCAGAATACGAGAAGAATCAGAGCGATTTTATTACTAACAGCGCCCTGGGCGACGCGACAAGATGTCTATGGCGCCCCCAACTATGAACGATAAGTCGATAGGCTACAAAGGGGTGCATGTGGTAACTGGTGTCCCTGTTACCTTGCGCCCTGGGCGCTCGCCCAACCGCGCCCTACCCTCACGCTGCTATCGATTGTACATACAAATGAAGGAATGGGAATGAAGATGGAATGGGGGGGGGAGAGCTCTGTGACTATAAAACTCATTGTATTTTGTTAGCAAAGGTACGTACCACGTATCACCGGCCATGACAAGATTGTCGATCAGCTTCATTGTCCATTGCTTCGGATGGTAGTGGAACGCCAGGCAGTAAGCCATCACACTCATCGTCAGAGCTTGTCGTCCTCTAGATCTACCACCTAAAAATGACACACGTTCACAAAATTATGGACACCTGACTTAGGATCTCCTTATACCTATCGACGCGAAACCCTTGCTTGATTTGTTCGTCCACGCAATAAGACCTACAAGGGTACAACTCGACTCTGATCAGTTCGACTGATGCCTTTTTCGTTGCGTGGATATAAAGGTTTTTGCAGTCGGCTATAGCCGATTCCGTGTTGACTGGTGTGAAGACTCCTATGGCCAAACCAGACTGCAATCGACCAATCACCGCACAGCTGATCACCAAGTAACCAATCAACAATAACCACTCGCGCACGTGATTCGTCACTCAGCGTGCTGCATGCGTCGATGGTGGCAGTTTGGCATTGGCCAGAGGGCCATAGTATCCCATTTCAATACGACTTGGGAAGTTTATATGAACTAGACTATTAGGTACTGCCTACAGTGCCGACTCTGAAAAAAATAACCGCATGAGTAACTCACCAAACCTAGCATCATACATATTACACGAGCCAGTCAGTATGCCGTAGTGGACATCAGGCCTCCTCTCCTTAGTGCAGGGTAGGACGGTGAGGGAGTGGGTTTGCAATGTCCCTCTTTTTAGGTTAGCCGGTATATACACCTGAAATGTATTTATATCGTGGGTTATGTGGTTTAACCAGCGACCATTGTAACTAATTGAGACGTAATGCCATTAATTATGTATGCAAAACAGATCCGGCGGTATGTTGTGACTTTGCGCAGGTTGATCTTTGACCCGTGACGCACGTCATTGACCAACTTAGGTTGAGCTGTGATGTGGATATTTTTATGAATAAGGACACGCAGACCAGTAATAGTAATAGTCAGTAGTAATAATAGTAGATAGAAAGACAGATTAGTTTCTGTCGTGGGCCGTTGGCGCTAGCATCGCCTGCACATCGCGTAGTGAAGGAAGGGGCCTTGTCCAAAAGGAGCGAATTCGTCGCGAAATGATACGCGCCTCAGTAAGAATTAAAAATACGCGCGTAAATTTCATTCACTACGCCAGACTCTCGACTCGCGGTCGATTATCGCATATTGCGCGCGAGTCGAAATACTAGGGACGCCTTGTTGCGTCCAGTCAACGAGCGAACTCCAGACTAAGACGTGGTGGGATTGCTTTGCGGTAACGTGTATCAGTTTTTTTCTTTATGCCATTTTCCACTAATGTCAATAAGTGTGGAATTCCTGTACACTGATTTTGCAGAAGTTACGAAAACGTACGTCTTCGGTATAAGGTCCTAGCTCGGTTAAGAGATTCATTTGTCTTTGCTCTCTCTCCTTCAATAAATTTGAGACCCAATACCGCCTTTTTTGTCACGGCTTTTTTTAATAAAATTGCAATTACAATAAACGCTGCACTAGCTAAAACCAACTCGCCGCCGTCCGTGATGACGGTGAAAATGCAACTGCTCGCCTACTATTCGCCGATCTTTTGTTCTAAACAAATGTTCGTTTTTTCATTTAAGTGAAAACAGATGTTGTCAGTTTTGAGCGAACATAGGCCGAACAGTGAACATTTTGTTCTGAGCAAATGTTTGCTCAGAACACTAGGTGAAAACGCAGCTTACCGCGCGACTAATTTCGCGACGATTTCGCTTCTTCTGGACAAGGTCTGAGAATGTGTAGCGACCCAAGCGCCACCTGGAATCCGGTAGTAGAATCTCTTCCACAAACGTTATCAAGTGTCAAAGTGTTTTACTTCGCGCTAAGTAAGTTTCCATGATCGGTTGCATAAATTCAACTTCAAACTTTCTCTATGCGGACTTCGGTCACCAGGGCTAACATTTGCCTGGAGAGAGATTTCTCTATTAGAGACTTTCCCACTAAAGCGCCAAGCGGAACCCAGGTCCTGTGTTATAGAGGCTTTTGTGTAATGTATTCTACTCACATGTTCCGGTTTCTGTATCTCATCAACACCGCAGAGCGAGTCGTCATCCTTCAGATGCTTCTGAGTTCCTTTGGCTCTCGGCTTTCCGTCAGTCACGCCCAAAGTCGTGTACGGCAAATCCTTGGACTTGCTGTAAACATCAACTTATCGGCAAACTGTCTTTAAATGGTAGATAAACCTACTGTCAATGAGCTGCAGAGAAAAGTAGCCCCCCACTCATAGAATGTTCCACTACTTTTCTCTGCAGCTGTCCGTACAAATGGTTATCTACTGGATATAATCTAAATAGGTATGCGTGCAATACTCCAACAGACTCTGATATTGTATAGTTTTCAGTGTCAAAATCGGCGAGTTTTTTTTAAGGCTAACATTGCGATCTATCTAAATAATTAACCCTACGATATTGTGGACGATACTTACCCCTTTATTCTTTTAGCTTCTTCACGTCTCTTCGCAGCTGCGAATTTTCTAAAATGAAATACAAAATCAATTAAGTCGGGTACTTAATAATGTGTGCGTTGAATTCCAAACGCACTGACAGCGGAAGCGGAACCGGGGCGGGGCGGCGCAGTAGCGTTACGGTATACGTTGTAATATTCTAAATTACACGAAAGAGGATACACAAAGCAGGGAAATAGGCGTTTCGTTCGTACATATCATCACGCTACCACACTGCGTCATTCCACTTCCCCTGTCTGTTCGCTTGGGGCTTCAGATATGAGGACTCGTATAATAGAAAACCATGACTGATATGCAGTGATCGGATCTAGGATGCAATTTCCCGGGGTTTAGGTCCATAATATTAAGATGGATATGACTTGCAACACCGCGACTTTTTTGATATTTTATTATCATTACAAAAAGTAAACAATTACCCATGATCAACCTCTCTTATTAAAAGGAATGACCACTTGAAATAAGCAGTAGATACCTAATGTCTTGACTGATATTATCATTCAAATTGAGCCCCGCATATCAAATTCTCAACATTATCGACAAATAAGAATAATTTCATAGCAAATATCCATTATTTAGACAATTATAGTGTTCTTTAAGTGTGCAAATATTAAATGATGATTTTCTTAATTTTAGCCCACTATCCAAAATCCCGAGAAATCCCGAGGCACATCCACGATAAGCATAACGTTTAAGGTCGTTCACCCCAAATTGTATCTTAAATCCGATCACTGCTGATATGATATGATTCTTACCGACATTTCTTTCTAGTGCATGTTTTCTTTCGGCAGATTCTGAAACATAAATTAAGAAAGACATTCTCATAATTAGAAAACTCTCAATCTCGCGATCTTCAGAACTATACTTACCCGCCTTTGTGACACGGTTTAGTCTTTTGTTTTTGGGTCCTGGAAAAAAAAGATATTTCTTTACAATTTAAAGAACCGCATATCCATTATTAAGATTAAGAGAGATAATTTACTTCGGCAGGCTTCCTGGCATGTGAACAACATCCGGGGCAAACTCCTTGTCACGGTTGATCACGATGCCGCTGTGCGGTTTGAAAAGCCTGAAAAAAAAGTAGCCTATTTTTTAGGATAGTATTCAAGAGTATTACAGAGACAAGCGGTGACGTCAGGAGATACACAGGAGCAGCATTCAGTTTAAGTACCACTGCAATTTTGCAGTACTTTTAAATTTCTCGGCGTTGTTTGCTTGAAGTTGAGCCTTAATACGAGTGTTACTCAGTCTTTGGCATGGAAGAGGTTTTTTTTAACAAAATGTTAAGACTATAAAGCCAGTAAAGACTTGTCTCGACTAAGTTTTACTGCGTTATTATTTCCCAATTTCGTAACTATTACTAGTTGGGATAAGGTACCTGGGTCGAATATGGCCACGTTAAGGTTTGACGCTAAATATAACGCACTTGTTTAACAGCGGAAGTGACGAATCCCTGTTTATTCGATAATGTGTTTATTTAGGTAATATATGGTAAGGACAAAAATATCGAGAAAATAATAGGTTAGGATTGGGAATATATTATTTGAAAGTCGGGAAATTGGCCATATTTCCGACAGTGTATGTGAATATGGCCAGGTGATGGGCCATATTAACGGTATGAATTGATCATAGAAGTAATTCTATATGTAAGGGTACTTAGTCCTTTGTATAGATACATAACACCACGCTGGTATTCCTAAACGGGCTAGGCAGATCACATAAATTGTAACATAGACAAATCTATGACTATTTAGACCATTTGGGGCCACTTTCAAGTTTGGGTTTAAGGTTGTATATAAATGGTTCAATAGCCACATGGTTGCTAGCCCATTGCTTACAATATAACATAAGCCATTTTCTGAGTAACCTCTTGTGACATTCACGGACGAAACGGAGAGGTTTAATTCGAAATCCGAGACCACACGGGACTTAGTGCGATAAATAAAATCAATTGATGACATGTAATGAATAAACAGACCAAAAAAAAAATTTTTAACTACTAATCAGTAGACTAGTTCCTCGGGTCTGTTTTGGTATGTATTGCGGAGCTATATAATATTCTGCAAGGAGAAAAAAAGAAATAAAATTGAGAAAGACTGAAAACAAATATCTATATGATTAATATGGCCACCAGTTACCGAATATCAAAAACCAATAAGATTAATATGGCCACTTAGTGGCCATATTTTCAGTTGTACTCACATTTCATTTAGAAGATAAAAACCAAAAGTATACAAAAGTAAGCTTAAAAATAAACATACCCATATAATTTGCGTTTACTAACGACAAAAATAGAATACATGGTTTCAGCTAAAAGTCAACAGAAACAAAAAAAACATTAAAAGTTATGAGTGAATATTTGCATCCGTGACACGTGGTTTCATATCGACTGCCATTGCAGGAACAGCGTTGCCGCAGGGAAGGTGGTGGCGAGGCCTGAGCATTACTCACACATAGACGTAACAGTGCATATAAACAAAGTTGTAGATCTCGCTTTAGTTATGGCTGTGTAGGGGTGTGGCCATATTTTTCGGCTGGCCATATTCGACCCAGGTACCTTACTACTTATTAGGCGCTGCGCAGACGACAGACTTTTGCGAGATCGAGTCTGCGGAGCAATAAAATTTCTGAATGGAAACTGTCAGCGCGCCATTCAGAAATTTTATTGCTCCGCAGACTCGATCGCGCAAAAGTCTGTCGTCTGCGCAGCGCCTTTTATAGTTATTATTCAAGCTTCACCACATCATGGCCACTTACTCGAATCCTGATTTACCAGGAACAGGCGGTTTCGACTCAGCGGGCTTCGCGGCCGCTCTTTGAGCTTGGATCACTTCCCCACTAGTCTTTGGACTAGGCACCTTTAAAAAAGCAGTGTTTTTTTTTAAACTTGAAGACAAAAGAAAACGCTCCATGACACCAGAGTGTATTGCCGAGATAATAAATAGGATCGATCATCGTCGCCCATACGAATTGCATAATGACTGCCAACCCAGAGCTCAAAAGTGCAATGGCTTTTTGTGACATTAAATATACTGGCTCAATTTGCCGTCTTATAAAATTGTAAGATTGTCTAACAAATGAATAATTAGCATTTTTAACCAACAATGACTTTTCGAATTAAATAATACATCTTTTTATAGTATTTTCTTCCTTTTTTAACTTCTAACTTCGTGACTTCTAAAGTTAAAAGTTTAACTACTGGAATGGGAAAACAACTCACATTAAATATAGATTTATCTGAAGCAGTATGCTTGACAACAGGAGTTGGCGTTGGAAGCATGACGTCGCCAGGCAACAGGTCAAAGTATCTAACTCTTTTCCTGTAGACCGGCTTCCCCTTTTTGCCTTTTATGAGTATGCCGCTTGCGTCATCGTCAGAACTTGTCAGGAAGTCGAAACCTGCGGACGACCTGTTCAGACACAAAAGACCGTGTAATTGCTTGACTTGTGCTTATAATTTTAATTTAACGAGCTATACATACATACATACATAAATTCACGCCAGTTCCCAAATGAGGTAGGCAGAGCACACGAAACGTGAAATAGACATAACTATGATTATGACTATTTCACGCTTCGCAGCCACTTCTAGCATCATTTTGGGTTTGAAAACAGATGTAAGAGGTAAGTAGTATAATATTGACAGGTTGCTAGCCTCTGTCGCCTAAAGAATACCTAAACCCATTTCCTTAGTCGAAGAAATGGATTGGTGCTATTCTAGACCCGACACCAATCGGGTATACAAGACAAAAGGTGCACAAACAATAAGCTTGCCCCTCCTCGATTATATCCTGAGCGCATAAGCAGTGTTGCGACCCCAACGCCATCTATCGACCAGTAGTAGAACTTCTTCTACAAGCGTCATTAACTGTCAAAGTGTTCTGTTTCGCGCTAACGAAGTTTCGATGATCGGTTGCATAAATACAACTTCCAATTTTCTCTCGGCGGACTTCGGTCCGCAGGCATAACATCTGCCTTTTTCCATAGCAGAAATGAGTTCGCTCCTTCTGTTTGCTATACTGTTGCGCTTTGATGAAATGATGCAGTCAACATAAGTAACACTGCGGCATGGCAGCTATAGTATACTGAGTCGTTCACGTTTTGCGGTTGCCGCACTCGTTCCAAACTAGACCGTCGTCTTTACTTTGCACTTGACTCTCCGCAGGCCTTCGTCACTATGCTAGGTTTTGTACGATAACGTACATAGGAACGTTTTTTTTTGTCACTTTG
>BHDV01010211.1:0-31361 GCA_005406045.1 Adoxophyes honmai
GTGGCAGGTACAATAGAGACAGGTTGCTAGCCTGTCGCCTAAAATATACCTTAACCAATGTCGTTAGTCGCCTCTTACGACATCCACGGAAGAAATGGAGAGGTGTTATTCTAAACCCGACACCACACGGAAAAAAAAAAAAATAAAGTACCTATAAATTTATCCGTGTGGTGTCGGATTTATGATAACACGTCTCCGTTTTTTCCGTGAATGTCGTAAGATTCGACTAAGGAAGTAAGTTGAACCTATCGCTATTGCACCTCCTTTTATTAACGTTTCAACCTAAAATCTTGCTAAACGTTTAGAAGGACACTTTTCCATTTCTTCCTTGGATGTCGTTAGAGGCGTCAATGGCAAATCGCTTTATTTTCTTATTTCTTTAAAGCAGAACTGTTAATTGAGTGGCCGTGTGGATTCGGGTTTAGAATAACACCTATTCATTTCTTCCGTGGAAGTCAGGAAGTAAGGAAATATTTGTTTTAAATATTTAAGTTTAAAAAAGTAGTGGCAGGTTGCTCTTACGACATCCACGGATAAAATGGAGACATGCTATTCTAAATGTGATACCACACGGAAAATTGAAGTTTTAAATAAACATAGTGCTGTAAAATCTACGGGAGAAATGGACAGCTATAATTATAAGCTCGATCCAACGGAGTGCATAGTACTTACAATGATAGTGTGAGTAACATAATGAGTCAATGAATTATCTATTTATGTAGGTACTTATGTACTAAGTACGTGAAGCGCTTGAAATAATGAATAACTCCTATAAATATATACTTGAAGTTGTTACATGAGTAATCAATTGGCAGTAAATAAATAATTAAGATATTTGACTCACGTAGAATGTATATGTATGAATCACTTTAGGCATAAGTACTAGGTATTTGGGAATTATTCAATTTTAAATGTGATTAAGTAATTGTGATTAAATGGCACCGTGCGGTTTCGAATTAATAACACCGCTCCATTTCCTCGGTGGATGTCGTAAGCGACTAAGGTAACAGGTTAAGGTACATTTTAGGCGATAGAGTAGCGTCCTGTCAGTATTATACTGGCCAATTTAGAACCTAAAAAATATTCTAGAGGTAGCTACAAAACGAGAAATAGTCATGGTAGAGTTTTGTATCCTCTCCCTACCCCATTTGGGAATGCAGGCGTGATGTATGTGTATGTATGGTAAAACAACATCTACCTACTTATCTATCCATTAGTATCCGTGTACTTAGTGATATTTAAGTCAGTATTCTAAAATAAAGCTAGTCCCAAAGAATTGCAAAAAGTATTTGAAAATATCTTAAGTTAAGCATCTTTAAGTTCTTCCGTGGATGTCGTCACAGAGATATACTAAGGACGTTCTAGTAACCTGCTTTTAAATCTATTTTCAAACCTAAATAAAACCTCAAAATATGCTAAAAGTGGTTGACTAGTCTTGATTTTGATTATATAGCGTTTCGTATACTCTGCCTTTGGGGATATAAGAATGATGTATAATAAAAAGTACAGTATAAAAATCGTGTCGATTGAAATTTTACTTAAGTTATTTTATATTGTAAAAACATGCGACGATTCAATATGGCACCTATATTACCAGAAACCCTGATTAATTATAATTACCGACCGACTTTGACAGCTGAATTGTAGGTAACAAATTACCCAATCAGTATATTACTTGTAACAATAGGTCCGAGTCGAACAAGGTTCCTTACGCAACATTACATTACTATGTGACCTATTTCGCTCCCGGTCCATTATGTATTGTGATGAGTTTTTTCAAGGCGGTGACATGCTTTTTATACTGTTTTCTAAGGATTTATACCAAATGCCGCGTATTGAAGTATAATGGGCGTGTGTATGAGTGTGTACGCCTGGCCGTTTTAGTTTATCTTGTGCTTTGATAAATGTACTCGCAGTGAGGTGAAAACGCGCATCAGTAAATACACTTTAGGTAATAAGTAGGTACTAGTTTTTGCCTGCGGATTCGCTCGCGTTTAGAAGTAGGTACTAATGTTAATAAGGTATAGTTTTTGCGGCTTTTAGTTTTTACGTTTTTTAGTTTTTACGTCATAGTAGCTTTCTGCATGCAGGGTCTAAGCCCGATTGGTTTAAAATTAACAGTTTCATAAAACATTTCATCCCCTGTTTGATACCCTGGGGGTAAAAATAGTCAAAATCCTTTCTTAGGTCTACGTCATAACATCTACCTGCATGCTAAATTTCAGCCCGATCCGTCCAGTTGATTGGCAATGCGTTGATAGATCACTATGTCAGTAATATTTTTAGATTAGCGTTATTAAATAAATTATTACAGATATACACGTAGGAAATAAATAGCTTAGATACATTTTAGGCGACAGGCTAACAACCTGTCACTATTATACCTACCAACTTAAAACGTGGATTTGTCTACGTATCGTTTTGTGTGTTCTACCTACCCCAATCGGGAATACAGGCGTGATGAATTTATGTGCGATATGAAAATATTCGCCGATTTCTAGCAACGATCTTTCCTTCAACATTCGACGCAACGAGCCGGGGCTCGAGCAAAGTGCAAGTTTATTTGGTTAACGATCTGTTTGCGTGATTCAGTTATTGTTTTCGTTATTTAAGTAATAAAGTTATGAAATAACGTGTTATTTATAATCATTACATAATTACGGTTCGGGGATAAATACTAAATAAGCGGGCCCGTTACATGCTTCTGTGGATGATTTATGTGTTAATATTTTACGTTTTTCTAGCGGTTACCTCAGTGCAGTATACAGTTACTTATTTTTCCTGAATTTTGATAGATCTTGAGGCTTTTAATGTTTGGTTATTGTTTTGAATTAAGTATAATAATATACGATTTTTTAATACAATTGATAGTGTAATATTAATCCTTTTTTAAGTTGACAGACACGGCATGATTGATGATTAATGAATTCATAATAATTAATTGTTGTTTGTGACTATTTTAGAGATAGTCATGAGGTTAGTTTGTTTACGTTAATGTACATTATGTAACGTGTATGTACATTATTACGTAACGCTGATATTATCAAATAAGGTAGAAAATTCAAACACACAAAATGCTACATAATCGAAACTATTTCCAGCCACTTTTAGCATATTTTAGGTTTTAAGTAAATAGATACAATAGAGACAGGTGGCTACGCTGCCACCTAAAGCAGTCGCCTCTTACGACATCAACGGAAGAAATAAAGAAGCGTTATCCTAAACCCGACATAACACGTTTACAAACATGTTTACATTTAGTTAATTGCATAAAACACTATAGCAAGCCAAGTGTCGTTGCAGAACTGGGCCCCAGTCGCTGCGTTGCAACATGGTATCAAAGTGTTTGATGCAACTGCGCCCGCGTCGGCCTTCAAGCCGCCATTTGTAGGCAATTTGTTACAAAATAGTTGTGCAGTTTGCCAAATTCTTAAAGTTTGCACTTGTTTATGCAAGATCATGCAAAATTAGGCGCTGTTTTGTAAAGTGATGATTTAGGGATGTTTGGATAATTTCACATATACTCATATACTCACGCCTGTATTCCCAAGAGGGGTAGGCAGAGCACGTGAATTCGAAAATCCAGTGCCACGTTTAGCAATATCAGGGTAACCAGATGGTCAAACGTGATATTGCAGTGACAGGTTGCTAGCCCATCGCCCACAATACACTAACCCTTTCCCAGAGTCGACTCTTACGACACCCACGGGAAGAAAGGGGGAGGTGCTATTCTAACCCGGCACCACACGGGGCCGCCTAATAATTTAATAATTAATAATAATAATTTCACGCCTTTTGCAAATGAGGTTGGCAGAGACATGAAGCACTGCATAGACAAATCCATAATTATTTTACGTTTCGTAGTCATTTTTAGTACGGTGTTTAGGTTTTTAGTTTAGAGATTACAATAACATTAACCCCTCACCACATCAACGGAAGAAATTAAGAGCTGTAATTTCTAATCCGACTTATTCTGAAAAAAAGAGACACATAATATGTGATAGAATCATAAGTATTTACTTTTTAAGGTAACTATCTGATGGTCGCAATTTCGTTTACGTAGAATTTAAACTATCCTCGGTAACTCCACATTTTTTTTAATAAAAAGTAATGTTTTTAATTTACTTCTCGACCCTTTGTGTTCTTCTCGAGTCTTGTTTTGTCTCCATTTCTTACGTGGATGTCGTAAGAGGTGACTAGGGAAATAGGTCAAAGTATGCTGTAGGTAGTGTTTATGAAATTCGCTTTAGCAATAATTATTAACGAACTATAGTGACATTAGCAGTGTAAATTCAAAATTACGATAAACACCGAGCGCCATTTAAAACATAAATTAATTTTATAAAACTTTCAGCGACGTTCGGCGCAGAGAGCCGGCACGCGGCCCTGTTCGGTTGCGCCAGCGCCGATACTCCCTTGCATAACTGGACTATTTCGATACTATTGTTAGTCAAGTTTACGTCGCTGTGAGTTCACTGGCGCAGTGTTTAATTGTATGTAATGTATGACGATTGGAAGGCGAAAAGGGGACACGCGACGTATATTTATTAAATACACATACATACATACAATCACGCCTACAATAGTGACAGGTTGCTAGCCTGTCGCCTAAAATATACATTAACCTTTATAATATATCCTAAGTCGCCCCTTACGACATCCACGGAATAAATGGAGAGGTTATTCTAACCCCGACACCACACGGAAAAACACCACAATTTCGGCAATTTTCGATAAAAAAAAAAAGTTTTCTTAAGTAAAAGACGCTTATTACGCTGTTTTCTGTACGTTACAATCATTTAAAACAACTGCCACAATGACACACTAATACAGGCTGTAAGATTTCCAAGTGTTTCGAAACGTCAATCTTGAAGGGGTTTATCTCAGCCTTTTCAGATTTTAGAGAAAAGTATGTAAAGAAACCGTGTGGTGCCGGGTTAGAATAGCACTTCCGCCTTTCTTCCCGTGGGTGTCGTAAGAGTCGACTCTGGGAAAGGGTAGTGTATTGTGGGCGATGGGCTAGTAAAATGTCACTGCAATATTACGTTTAACCATCTGGTTACCCTGATATTGCTAAACGTGGCACTGGATTTTTGAATTCATGTGTTCTACCTACCCCTCTTGGGAATACAGGCGTGAGAATACGTATGTATGTGTATGTAAAGAAAAAAAAATATTCAAAATTATTCCAAGTATATTGCACCCCCTAAGCTTTTAATTTTTTTCAGAAAAAAAGTCCTAGAATCAGCCCCCCTTTGTTATATCCTCACTGAACGCCAAGCAATTCTGACTGCAGCTACCAGGACAACATAACAACACAGTACCTTATAAGGTAAACATAACACGCCGTAACATAGTGTAATACCTACTTTATCTCACCATTTCCTACTGCATCACCTTGTGATACGCCAAGAATGCCTTCCGGAGGCAAAACCTCGCTGTAACCTTCCTTCCAGTCACGGAGAAAAATACTATTAATAGCTCTTGCATAATTAGGTGCAATAGCTGCTTGGTAATAATACAGTATTACAAGCAGACTGGTTATATGTGACTGGTTTTTAATGCAATTTGGTAAACACCGATCAAAAAGAGGGTTGGGGGCTTCCACAAATTACGAGAGCTGTTTAAGGTGGGGAAGGTGTCGAGCCAAATCTCATCTTATCTTAAGTTGAAAAGAGGGGGGGGGGGTCACGGCAAATATCACGCAATTTTTTTTCTTATTTGAAACGAAAGAAAACTACTATTTTGGTCTAAATTGACCTAGAAATCCTTACTAATATTATAAATCGGAAAATGAGTTTGTTTGTTTGTTCAGCTTTCAAGCCGTAACTACTGAACCGATTGCTTTGAAATTTTGCAGACGTATATTTAGAAGTCCGGATTAAATAATAGGTAACTTTTTATCCCGAAAAAAATTGATGTTCCCGAGGGAAAACAAAAATATAGTTTGCTTGATAGACCGATATCAATCGATGATAGATCGATATCGATCGATAGATGATAGATCGATGGCGCTGTGTGTCGTTTGAAACGAGAAGTTTTCTTATAGTTGTCCTTTATACCGCAATATAACCGAGTTCCACGCGGGCGAAACCGCAGGCGGAAAGCTAGTAAAATATAAAAATAGTAGTTTTTTTTCGTTTCGTTTCGAGACAGAAAATTGCGAGGCTCCCATAAAAAAACGTTTTTATTTATAGTTTTTTGTACGGAACTCTTCAAGCACGAGTCCGACTTGCACTTGGCTGTTTTTTTGGCATAGTATGTTTATTTTTTTATTACTTTTCCATCTCTTCCGTAGATGGCGTAAGAAGACTAAGGAAATAGGTTCAGTCATGTTATAGACGACAGCCTTGCAACCTGTCACAATTTTCCCTCTTCTAGCTATGTTTAAGTCTAAAATCATGCTAAAAGTAGCTACAAAACCATTAAATTTGAAAATACAGGCGTGACATATGAATGTAAGTTTGAAAGGAACAAGTCAGTAGTGACAACGTTTCAAGTACTTTTTTTGGTAGTCGGGAATCTCTGCATTGCAAAGGCGTCCCAACATGCGTTCCTCATCATTCTCATCAACATCTTTCCAAATCTTCTGACTGTTTTCTGTTGTTCTTTTAATTTATCCTTCCTACACTTTCTCATTCTCTCAACGAATATCAGCTTTGTAATGCGCTCTACACTCGCGACGCGAACACCCGCGAACGCCCGCGAAAGCCGCGAATCGCGAGAGTAGATGTTGTTCACGCCTTCGCGTTCGCGCTTAGTTATTATGCGTGAGCCGCTGCGTAAATTCACGCCGTGAATTCACGGAGCGACTTCGCGCCGCGAGTGTAGAGCGGACTTAATCTACATAGACAACAGTTACAAGTTAATTCCGAAAACTGCATATTACGCAACTGTCCACGTGATCACACAGTGGGTGTTGAATGAAACAGAACCGTTCATTCATTATTTTTATCATATCTGGTGTTCCCCGAACCGCGTCTGCGTGATATCAGATAACTTACCTAATTAGATAAAAATGGAACTGTGTAATTTTTCGAAAGATCACATAGTATTGGTTTAGCTCCATATTATGTTTCGGGATAATCCGTAGCCCTTCATCTAAAACCGCGGCCGCTGCCAAACTTGCCCTCCGTGACTGCTCGTGCTCGATGAAGCTACCGGCGCACGACTACCCTCTTTACTATCATCATTTATATTATTGTCAAATGTAGGGTACCACGTAACACTGACATAAATCTATAAGCCTTATGCTGTGGCCACACTAACGGGAAATGGCATTAATTACTGCGTTAATGGACGTCAATCGTATGGTGAAAACACGTTTCAACGCGATAATTAACGCCATTTCCCGTTAGTGTGGCCCGAGCATTATAGTATAAGGTAAGTCCAACTGTGCAAAGATTTTCATGGTTAAAATGAACTGTAACTGATATGCGGTTGTAATCTGAGTGCAGTTTTCACACTGGCAATATACTGATGTCTCTGTCTACCCGCAGGGAATACAGATGATTGTATGTATGAGTCTCAGGTAGTTTCAAGTCCAAAATGTACCGGTCAATGGGTCACCACGGCATCAGTATCTCTGTTGCCGGCGGTAGTGTATCACACGGCAGCCACGTGGCCTTATCAGGCCACACTCCGGCCAACTGATACTGGCCTTGCGCAAGCGTAAATGATGTAACTCCGATGTGGGTCGGTGACTTATATTCTGGTCTATTTATTATAGGTACATAGGTACCATGTGGTGTCGGGTGAATATCAGATTGTCTTCCGTAGATGTCTTACGGGGCGACTAAGAATATAGGTTGTGGACGTTGTTGTATATGTATTTTAGGCGACAGGCTAGCATACATACATACGTATTCTCACGCCTGTATTCCCAAGAGGGGTAGGCAGAGCACGTGAATTCAAAAATCCAGTGCCATGTTTAGCAATTTCAGGGAACCAGAGGTTAAACGTGATATTGCAGTGACAGGTTGCTAGCCCATCGCCCACAATACACTAACCCTTTCCCAGAGTCGCCTCTTACGACACTCACGGGAAGAAAGAGGCAGGTGCTATTCTAACCCGGCACCACACGGAAATTAGTATAGCATTAACACTGGTATTAAAAAGTGGTTAAATTTGACAGAGTTATGTCACTAACTAGTTAATCACATCTTTATCTGTATTTAAAGAGCGTGTAATTTGGGTTACGCCAGCGGTTTTGACAAAATGTGATCTCGCGTTATGAGGACATTTCCAATTACGTTAATCATTACGTAAACTGCTTTAGTATTGAAGTATTAAATGTATTGAATCAGGCATTACTTTGCTGTTTAGCTCCGTATTAATAAATTAAAACAATATAGTTATATAATAAAATAAAAAAAGGTTGAGTTTCGTGTACGAAACGTCACATAGTCAAATCTACGACTACTTCAAGTTTCTAACAACTTCTTGCATAATTTTAGTTTCGAAAACAAATGAAAGATGTGTATACCTAATGGTAACTAGTTGCTAACATGTCCCCTAAAATATAGCTGCCTCTTATGACATTCTCGGAAGAAATGGAAAGGTACTATTTTAAAGTGATCTTTATTATCTTAAACTAGACAGCACTTTTCTTGAGCTCTTGTATTTTTTCAAATAAATTTGGTAATCGACAATAGATTTCAATAAAGTATGAAAGTGCGAGACTGAGATTCGAACCAGCGACCCTCTGCGTGAGAGGTCGCTGGTCGAACCGCTGGACTACCACGGCTACATGAGGATAGATCATCATCATCATCATTTTAGCCATAAGACGTCCACTTCCACTGCTGAACATAGGCCTTCACATTAGACCTGCATCCAGTGTTTTCCGACGACTTTTACCAAGTCGTCTGTTCATCTGATGGACGTCCTACGCTGCGCTTGCTGGTCCGTGGTCTCCACTCAAGCACTTTTCTACCCCATTGGCCATCCGTTCTTCGTGCAATGTGGCCTGCCCATTGCCAATGAGGATAGATATCCTCAAGTAAATCAAACTAAACCAGGGTTAGTTCCAAAACAGGTCAGAGCACGGCAGGCTAAGTAGCTAAGTGGTTACACAAGCCCAGGACATCCTTTACACCATTCAATCAATTGAACATCACGTTGCATCATAGCGGGCACATCTGGCACATTGACGCAATGTTTGCTCCATCATAATCTCTGATATGATAGCACTGTCATTGATACATATACATACTCTCATACATAATGTACATACTCGAAGTATTGTTATAGTATGTCTTCATTTTTAGGGTTCCTTTCTTTTTGCTAACATTTCCTCTTAATATTTGGATATTTGGAGGTGCAACAGTGGCTTGATAGCCGGTTGCTATATATAGAGGTATTTCCTTAGTCGACTCTACAATACAATAAAAACTGGCCAAGTGCGAGTCGGACTCGCACTAGAAGGTTTTCATACCACTGCAAAAAAATAGATTTTTTAATCGGAGCCTAAATATTCTGTAACGTAAGGAAACGTAAGGAACGTAAGGAAAGACCTAAGCCCTCCTACACCTATACTTATAACTCTCGAGGTCAACTGTACTGCATGCCTTGCAACAGAATATTTAAAACTAAGTTTGGACTAGCGAGCCACATCAGGGCTCATGCTAGAAAATTGATTTTAATTTGTACAATACAAATCTAATCACAGCCAGGGTCGCCGTCATCGGAACGATGAGGAGGACTATATATAAATATTCTGTGAACTGCTAGTTCTACAGCTAAATATTCTGTAAATATTTCAAGTGTCTTCCGGTCACCGTTTTTTTTAGCCTAGTATATTTCACTGCTGGGCAAAGGCCTCCCTGAAGACCAAAAAGAAAGACCGTTATTTATATCGACCCAAAAACACCAAAAGAAACACGATTGCTGAATGGAAGCCCCCGTAAATATTTATTTTATTTTATTATTATTATTAGTTGTTATAGCGGAACTATAGCCCAAGCCCTCTCATACTGAGAGGAGGCCTGTGCCCTGCAGTGGGTCGTATATAGCCTGGATGATGATGATGATGATGATGATAGCGGCAATAGAAATACACAATCTGTGAAAATTTCAATAGTTTACCATACACGGTTCGTTAGATACAGCCTGGCGACAGACAGACAAACGGACAGACAAGTTTCAATAATAAGGTACCAGACAGGACTCCAGACTTCCGCGATTATACTAAATGTAGGTATAGTAATCAGTTTACTTAGTACGTAATACGCATAAGTACTGCGTTAAACATATAATTGTCATTCTAATAAGTCCGCTAGTTAGAGTACGGAAAAATATGGGACGCTTCTTTTTTAGTTAATCAAATCATTCAACATCGACAAAGGCTTAGATCATCAAACTGTATTCTCAGATGGGGTAGGCAGAGCACACAAAACTGTCGTCTAAAACGTACATTCCTTAGTCGCCTCTTACGACACGGAAGAAATGGAGAGGCGTTATTCTAGACCCGCCACTACACAGGGTGTAAAAATGCAAGTGATTAAAATACAGGGTGACACAGAAGACGTAATACAAAACCATTTATTTATAGAAGTTACCTTAATACTTAAAGATCCCACCATGTCCCGTATTGTTTAACTAATTGGAAGTATCGTTTTTAATTTTTTTAATTCGTCCTGTTATTTTCTGCTCCTCATGGTTACCCTAACACAACTTGTTAAGTGTAAAAAGTTTGAAATCAGTTTCATAGTAAATACTCTTTTATCTTGGCCGGTAATTGATGAATAAAACACATTCTGACACGGTGACCTTACTTGTCATAACAAACACATCTCGAATTGCTTTCTAGTTTTTACGAGTTTCTCTCCCAAAAAATGTAACGAATTGAATAAGTTTAAGTTTAGTGTTATGTTACGATGTCTTCTGCCTATCCGTACACCCATATTAAGCTGTCGGACATGGTGGCACTTTATTTTAGGTCATCGATCACGGTGCAAACACAAACCCTGTTTCACCTAAGATACCCCGAGTCTCCAACTCCAACCCGGCTGTTATAAACTCTACAGTCCAAAATTTGAGGAGTTTTGGTCAATTTAGAGTTCCAGTACATACTCAAAGTAGAGAAAACTACAATATTCAGACGCTATCAGAACGAGAGCACTCAGGTATTTGCAACGTTATCCAGAAGCCAGCACTAGAAAAGCGGCATCACGATTTGGGACAACTCTATTTGGCGTCTGTTAAGCACCGAAGGATTTCATCACTTTCATTTCTAAAGGGTGGACGACATCGTTTTAGCAGATACCCCAGAAGGGTGCAATTTTGCCAGTGGTTGCTATCAAACCTACACCAGAACTTTTTGTGGACAGATAAAGCCACTTTTAGCAGGCTAGGTTTGTTAAAATAAATATCCATAACGAGCATTGGTAGTCCGACGTAAATCCTCATCTGCTGAGATTATTTTCAAACTCGCTTTTCGTTAAATGTTTGGGCGGGAATCCTCAACGATTGTGTCATAGAGCCATATTTTATTACTTACCCTAAACTGAACCAAGTACGAAGACCTGCTAAGAAATGTACTACCAACTCTACTGCAAGAAATTCCACATCATAACATAGAAAACATGTATTTTCAACAAAACGGGGCTCCAGCTCATTTTTCTTTGCGGGTTCGAGCCTATCTCTGGACCAACAGTTTCCTGACCGCTGGATTGGACGTGGTGGTCCAGTCGCGTGGCCGCCCCGTAGCGTAGTTTTTTGTGGAGTGACATCAAAAGGCGTATAAATTTACCAACGAGGATACAACACCGTCATGCACAGAACTCCGTGAAAAAATAATACAATCTTTCGATGCCGTCAACAAATCCAACGAGTTTGTACTCGGTAGACTGAAGTCGAATCTAAGACGACGTGGGGACTTGTGTTGCCGAGAGGGTGGTGATCACATCGAGCACCTATTTACATACATTTAAGAACTTTACACAATTTTATTATGTACTTAGTTTAAAAATAAATTTAAAAACAACTCAACTTGGCTTATTATTCAAATGAATGCATTATTAGAAATTGCTGAAAGCACCTAGTATCGCAATTATTATTACCTGACGCTCGCTGAGTGCAGAGATAAAATAATTTTACAAGTTCATTTGACAGCTAATTACTTGCTGTAGGGTGTCCATAATTCAAGATTTAAATTATTTTTTTTGTTAGAAATTTAACAAAAGTTAAGCAAGGCCAATCTTAATGATTCACTAATTGCATTACATTATTTTTCAACAACTGAGTCGGATAAGTTTGTTTTGTATTACGTCTTCTGTGTCACCCTGTATAGTGGTTATAAAATTTCGAACATCTTAAAACAAATGATGACTAAAAGAAGAAAACCGACTATTTCAAATTTGGAAGACATGATCGGTGCGGCTATGCGAGCTTGTGACGCCGATGCGCAATTGTTTTTGTTTTCTACAAAAAGTTTGTTCGCGTCTTTTCTGTGGACATGACAAAAGTAAGAGTTTATAACCAACTATTGTAGAAGGAAAGATCATTTTAATGTATGTAATAGTACGCGTCCTCAGCTATCAATCCGTTCAAATAATTCATACAATTGGGCTTTCTATCACGATTTTTTGTCCCTAATTCCATGATTAGTCTTAGTGATTATGTTCGAAGGTTCTAATGTCGCAAGAAGGGCTAAAAACTGCTAGAACCGGTGCCTGGCATTTATCCCATTGCCCAACCGTCGAAAGGAGCGAAGCGTGCCTTGACACGGTGCTCCTTTCCTAACGCGAGACGCTGGTGGCGCAAGCGCAGCGGATTACCACGAGTTCGCGGCGAACGTTCGTTGGCGACAGCGAAAATGGTATCTATCGAGAATTTTTACAGCGCTAGCGGCCGTTTGCGGAACTACACATCGGTAGTATGGGTTCCGGTTTTTCATTGTTAGAAGTATGTATTAAGATCTATAACAAACTTTCAGCTACAAAATAAGACATTGACGGATTCCGAGTTTAAGACAGTACCAAGTCTTACGTAATGTTTGTTTTTAATTTTTAGCTGTAAGTTTTAAATTGACATACAATTCTACATAGACGTTTCGGCCGCGTTACAGCGACCGTGGTCACGAGTTGACTGAAGCAGAGCGCGACGTTTGTTTCGCAGCCTGGGTTCTTCGAACTACCCGCACTTGATTTTCATCAGTAACGGCTCCTCGAACTACCCGCGTTTCATCAATATTGTCCACCGTTCCACTATTATTACCGCGAAAGTTTAAAACATTACTTAATAAGGTAAATACGGCTATGGTGGCACCCATAGTAGTGGTGCTTGTATCCTTGGCGGTTGTGCAAGCGGTTACCTCATAGATACCGGGCCCTTATTGGTAGATAGGCTGCGAAGGGAGCTTTGGTTTGCTACGTTTAAAAAAATACATCACAAATGGGGTCGTTCAGCACACAAAACATTACGTAGACAAAAACTTTTAGTTTTCAGTTAGATAAAATAGGGACATAGTGAGAGGTTGCTAGTGATACCTTACTTAATCAATTCCCTTAGTCGCCTCTAACGCAAACCATAGAAGAAATGGAGAGGTGTTATTCTTAGAAAAAGTTGTTTTTTTACTATAGAGTTGAAATAATATACATGTATAAATGGTACTCAGTGCCTTTTGTTAACTGTACTTTCTTAACTGTAGCATTTCAAGCTCTCGTGCAAAATGAAATCTCTTACATTTTGTGGAAGATAATTTATTGCAAATATAAAACGATACAGACCTTAATGGCAAATGATTCAAACATAGCTTACGTCCTCATTTAGCTCACAAAACAGTTGCAAAATACAATTAAGATAGACATTGATGAAACTCAAATTTCCATCAAAGCAAACAGAATCAATTGTGCCAGCAAATGAATTACGGTTGCAGGCGTTCGCGCTTCACCGGGCCCTGAAAGATGGCTCAATGGGACGGGAATGAGGTGTTTTGGTAGCCATTACTCGTCGAAAAGGTAGAGTAACCTTTTTTCTTGCCAATTTCTAGCATATTTTTAGGGTTCGGTACCCTAAGGATGGAAACGGGACCCTATTACTGAGACTTTGTTGTCCGTCTGTCTCCAGGCTGTATTATTTATCTCTATTGCCGCTATAAGAACAATAAAATTACTAAAAAATGATGTAAGCAAATTTATTATTCCCATACAAAATGTGTGATATTTTTTGGTGTTTTTGGGTCAATATAAATAACGGCAGCAAGTAGACATTTGAAATATCATCATAAAATATCATATTTAGTTGAATATCTACTTAAAAACTTGGTAATTAAATTAAATTAAATTAAAATAAGTACTTAAGGATTTTTGAATTCATGTGCTCTTCCTACCCCTCATGGGAATACAGGGGTGAGAATATGTATGTATGTAAGTACTTAAGGGGGGGGGGGCTTTGCAGTTTCGGTTTGGAACGCTTCGAGCGCGAGTCCAACTCGTACTTGGCCGTTGTTTTTATGTTTCGAGTTAAAAGGTACAATAGTGACAAGTGGTTAGCCTTTACAGAAAATATACATACACACATACATATCGTCACGCCTCTTTCCCACAGGGGTAGGCAGAGACTACTTTGTTCCACTCGCTACGATCCTGACATACCTCTTTTGCTTCATCCTTAACCTATTTCTTCAGTCGCCTCTTACGACATCCATGGCAAAAATGAAGAGGTGTAAAAGTTACACTAATACCTTTCTAGGTGAAGTAGGTAAATTTTGTTCCTGACGTCTTAAATGTTAATATCTTTACAACATCGTGAAAGATACAAATAGATCGGGATTTAACCTACAAGAAATCATAGTTTACCAGCATTCAAAGAGGCAGAATTCAGAATGCTTTAGAACATTTCTCCATCAAATCTTTAAAACTAAAACGAGTAGGTAGATGCGTCTACATCTACCAAGAGCGAACAAAAAGCCAACTAGGGATGACGTAATCTTGCAACACCTCGCAATTTGCTTGCAAAATGCATTTAGGATTGCATGGAGTTCGTTTGGGTTTGGGCATGTTTCGGAGTGGTGTAATGAGATGAGTGAATTGGGTCACAAAATGGACGCAAAAGTGTATCTTGTGCTTTACTGTAATATACTTTGAACTTAGGTCAGAACTCAAGTCACATGCATACATACATACCTCACGTCTGCATTCCCAAATGAGGTAAGCAGAGCACACGAAACGCTATATAGATAATACCATGACTATGTCACGTTTCGTGGCCACTTCCAACATATTTTTTTCGGGTTTTGAGTTGACAGGTAAATAGTGACAGGTTGCTACCCTGTCACCTAAAATATACTTTAACCGCCTTCGAAGTCGCCTCTTACGACATGCACGGAAGAAATGGAGAGGTGTTATTCTACAACTCAACGGAAGATCTCCCGAAGGTTAACTGGAAGAGATCCCCCAGGGGATAAGTTCGCCTTTGTGCATAAAGCTGTTTTCCTGTAAATTATGTCATGTATTTGTGTTGTGTACAATAAAGAGTCATACAAAGGAAACAAACAAGATCTTCACCAGCAACTTTGAGTGGAAGAGTGGAGCAATCAGCTGATTCATCATCATTATCAGCCGACAGACGTCCAGTGCTGGACATAGGCCTCCCCCAAGGATCTCCACAATGACCGGTCCTGCGCTGCCCTCTGATTGTATCAGCTGATTGCTTCATTATTATTAGCTAGTAGCCAGCAAATAAATAATTGTAATTAAATATTGTTGGAAAATATTTATTGGCATGAAACGATTTTACTAAAATCGACAACCATTCGCAACAAGATACTTATCCGATGAACCGTAGAGATAATTTCACGCAAATTCCTTGCGAAACTAAAACAATTACAAAACCAACAAATTGCTCCTAGGATTAAAACAATTAATAGATATTTAGAAATAATTTTAATAAACGGATTACTAACGTCTATAAATGAATATAGTCATACGAGCAAGGCTGTGGCTCCGAGAGGAACTCCTAATACTAAGCCGAAACAAACCGAACTAAAATGACATTACAGACCTGAGTTATCCATTCATTTCACTATAACTAGTAATCTTAGGAGACAAAATATTAACATATCCATCATTATTAACAATAACAATAACACCTACAATCACACGTCCCATACTGATTGAAAGTAGGCGCAATCTCCCCATCGAGAACTAAAGAGTACGAAAACTTCTGCGGAACCAATACTGGTTCCTCTTCCCCAAATACTTGGTTCTTCGCTATTGGCAAGTTGTAAGTATTCTGATTCTTTGGGAAGGAACAGGTATTCTGACAAGTATTTATTGGTAAATAACTTGACAAGGGCCTCGTGACACATGTGCAGGAGCATTCTGTTCCACTTATAGTCGGCTGATTTGTTCCACAGAAATTTCTAATTGTTCCAGGTCCAGTATTTTCGCAAGGCGCTCCATTGTATCCATGATCAAGAGTTCCAGGAGTTATTCTAGGTGTAGTTCCAAGATAAGTATTTCCCAATGTTCCAGTGGTTTCATGACTAATATGTCCGATTGGCGCTGTAAAAGTATTCGCAGTTAACGGAACATTAAACACAATACCAGGTTTCTCTGTATTTTTGTGTAATATTGTTCCTGTATTAGTATTCTCACAAACTGTACCAGGGAGAGCATTTTCTGCTATTCCTAATTGATTTCCAGAATTAACCGGCGTGTATGCATTTGCCAGACCTGTTCCAGGGACAGGTGGAAGTGTTCCATCGTTAGTACCGTAAGGTTTTGTTCTGAGGTATTCTTCTGGTATTGATGATTCGCAGGGATCTTCAATAGGTGGTTGTGGAAGAAGACTGTTGCAGTAAGGACAACAGTTGGGTTTGGGTGAATGGAGGAAGATTGGGCCGTCGTAGTTCTGGATCTGAATGGTGTTAGGATCGGCTTGGATGCGTGGTGTCTGTAATTTGAATAAAACATCCAATTTATTATCAATTATCATGGAGTAATCCCATTTGTGTTAAAGCACCGGTGGTAATTAACCGACTTCAAAAAGGAGGAGGTTCTCAATTCGACCTAATTTTTTTTTTTTTGTGTGTATGTTACTCGATATCTCGAAAACCCGTGGACCGATTTTCAAATAATTTTTTTTAATCGTAAGGGTATAACTCGAAATTGGTCCCATTGGCACGACACCAGGATCTGATGATGGAATCTTGGAGAAATCGAGGGCACTCTTCAAATTTTATATGGAGATGTACGGCGTTTTCGGTAATTTGTCGATGAAGTCAAGATTTTACATTCATTAAACATAATACTTTAAAAATATTGCTAATTTGAAGTCGGTTTTTTTTTGTTTAAAATTATTTTTAAACTGTGTTACGATTATGGAATAGACAATATTAATTAAGATCAATTTTTAACCAAACGATAATAAAATTTGTCCTGAAATAATTCTCTCTTTCACGCTTTTTCTAAAATAAAGAAAAAGCTCGAGAGTATGAAACTGTTTAACCATAATAATCCAAAGTTTGTTAGTAAAACTGTTAATAATGTTGGTACGTCAATGGAAAATTAAATGGGTAGGTACTTAAATGGCAATTGTAAATCAAAGACTTTAGGTCCACCATATTAAAATGTTAAATAATTACGAGTGGATAGTGCAATTTGTCAAGAAATAATAAGGAAAACCACCGTGTTGCAGTTACAGCTAGTTTTTTAGATTTTCTTTTTAAATAATAGACTACACATTTTATGGTTCAAAACTGATATAATAATATGATTGCATAGAATAAACTGAACTGAAAGGCATAATCTAAGCGGGTAGTTGATGTCGCGGTAAACATGCAACAGTGTGGTAACCGTTGAAAAAAACATCGGTTTAATGCACGATAAACATAAATAAGGAAGCATGAATTAATAATTACGGATCAGCTAATTACAGTTAGTACCAATACCTAATGTTCCGGTTGTGTTTGCTGAACAACACCGCTACTAATTGAAAGACTGACATTAACGCAAGTGCGTTTTTGTTTTCACATATCGATTATCCATTCTACCGTATGTCGGGTTTAGAATAACATCTCTCCATTCCTTCCGTCCGAATCACTTGCATTACCACACGTACCTGTTGAATTAGTTAGCCTGGGTTCACAGCTGTCCGGGAGACCCGTACGGGCTGTTACTACGGGCGCCCGGGAGGGAGCACAAATGAGGAACTCGAGCGTCGTTTCACAGCGACGCGGATCGGGTCCCGTGCGCACCAATCCGGGTCGCTGTGAAACGATGCTCTAGTTCCTCATTTGTGCTCCCGCTCCGGGCGCCCGAAGTAACAGCCCGTACGGGTCTCCCGGACAGCTGTGAACATATCTAGGATGGTTGACAATAAACTCCAGTAAGCAAAAACCTTGTATAGAAAGTTTTTTCTTGTTAGTTGGGTTTCTTTAGTCTAAGTTACTTACAAGCAAATATAACGCACAAAGCACGAAAATACTCATTTTTAACTCAAAAGTAAATTGGTTAAGTTATAGTAACTGAATGACATTATAAAATTTTAACCCACTTTATATTGCTTCCTAATCATGTTTCGGTGCAACATGCTTCCCCAAAAATTAACTTCTGCTATCGGAACACGTACGAAATTTGCGATAATTTGCAACAATGTTCAAACGAATGAAAATAAGTACTCGTATTTACGAAATTGGTCATTGACTTGCATCTTTTGGCGTGTCTCATAGAGGCCTCCTGTGACCAGAGAGCTGGCCAATATTTCGCCCAGCGAATCAGCAGCCATACAACGTGGCAATGCCAGCCTTTTGGGCACCCTACTTATTATTTTTGATTTTATATTTAATTTTAGGTTTAGCTAGTTCAATTTCGTACCTACCGTATTAGCTATTTTTATGTTTACAAGTCAGTTTTTTCTGTTATTAATCTCTCGATTTCTTCCGCGGGTATCATAATCTCCTAAGGCCCAGCACCAAATTTTGATCGTTTAAATTTGACACTAACTGTCATTCATGTAAAATTCAAACTTATTATGAAATTAGTCCTATACGTAGGATCATGGGCCTTAGGAGGGTCAGAGGCGCCAGGATAAAGGTAAGGGTATGAATTAAGCATCAGTCTAGCACCCTGACACATTAAAATGGATCTCCATATAAACATGTCTTTTATCGAACTTGAACCTAAAACTTAAGCTTAAAGTGGGTGGTAAACGTGAATAGATAGATATAATAATCTGATAATTGTTACACTTGAAGTCTGTCACGCCCTATATTTACGAATATACGACACACATTCGTATTCTTAGTTCTTTTCTTTCTAATTAACTAATCTCCTGCGAACGACCGTGAGACGCTGAGACTGGTATGGGTCCGACCCGCTTGGCGTACAAGTGGAGCAGTGTGCCACGACATACTGCGGGGGACGTTGGCCTTACGTGGATATGCCGTTGATTTCTTTAAAAATTGTGCCCAGTTTTGAGAGATCACTAGATGTGACGTTTGAGTGTAGGATATACCCAATTGGAGTAGGCTGAGCATACGATACCGTAACTCTTTAGTACAATTTTAGGTTTAAAGTAATCTTGGGCCTCGTTGGTCGGATTTTCGGGATCCCACGGCACCTCCAAACCCGGCAAGGAAACACCGGATTGGTTTTAGTGGGTGTGTTACCTTCCACTCGGGAAGAGGACGGGGGAAAGAGCCCCGAATAATTCCCGGGCACCTCCCCAAGCCCGGGAGTATTTATGTGTAACGCATTTCCACAAAATAAATCTTTAAAAGTAATTGAAAGACGGTTTAGTAAGAAAAAGTCTTGGTATTGAGTTATCGTTTCATAAAGAATCTTTTTCTTTGGCTACAGAGGACAGGAACTCAAACCTAGTCAATTAAACTTCCAAGAAATATACACACATTTCCCTATCAATGATTTTTTTCTTCCTACCTTTTTTTCTGTACCAGTGGCTACCAAAAGAAAAAATGTTTACTACTACTAGTTTTACTAAATATTTATTACTTCAACCATAAGACGTTCTACTGAACATAGGCCTCCACTTTAGACTATGATGTAGACGCTCAAGTACTTCATACTCGTAATATAGTCCAGTCAGTCAAGACAATCAATTCACTATAATTCCAAAAGTTTTCAAACTTCGGTCTAGTGAATGGTACATTGAGACAACAATAAATCTCAATTTGCAACCTTGTCCGCAGTCCGGAACATTATTAAAATTGCAATTTAATTAATTTTTGCTGTATGGTCGTGAAAAAAAATCCAAAAGTTCTGCAAAGTTGGAGTTGTGTTAAATATACTATTTTACATCACGTGTCAAATTTGCAACCAATTCAAGTGTACGGAACATTTTTTGTTATTAAAAATTAATGTTTTTCTTTATTAAATTGAAGGAAAACGTTCCAAAAGTTCTGCAAACTTGACACATACATCGGAAAAATATACCGAACGGTTGTATAAATTTGCAACCTTTTTGGTCGACCGGAACATGTTTATTTATAATTCGTTTTAAATTCGTGGTCATTTTTTGAGCAAGGCTGTCTCGGAAAAATTACAAAAGTTTTGTAACTTGGTTGCAAATTTCGAAAACATCTATTCTGATGCAATACTGGTATAATAAGGATATTGTAAAAAAAAATTTTTGCAAATTTGTAAATACATCAGAATAGATGTTTTCGAAGTTTGCAACCAAGTTTCAAAACTTTTGTAATTTTTCCGAGACAGCCTTGCTCAAAAAATGACCACGAATTTAAAACGAATTATAAATAAACATGTTCCGGTCGACCAAAAAGGTTGCAAATTTATACAACCGTTCGGTATATTTTTCCGATGTATGTGTCAAGTTTGCAGAACTTTTGGAACGTTTTCCTTCAATTTAATAAAGAAAAACATTAATTTTTAATAACAAAAAATGTTCCGTACACTTGAATTGGTTGCAAATTTGACACGTGATGTAAAATAGTATTTTTAACACAACTCCAACTTTGCAGAACTTTTGGAATTTTTTTCACGACCATATAGCAACAATTAATTAAATTGCAATTTTAACAATGTTCCGGACTGCGGACAAGGTTGCAAAATGAGATTTATTGTTGTCTCAATGTACCATTCACTAGACCGAAGTTTGAAAACTTTTGGAATTATTGTTAAATTTTCGATTTCGGATGTCAATTATGACTGGACTAATATACGAGTCTCCTCGAGCGTTGACCCCGCGCCGCGGCGTGTCCACGTTAGCCCACGCGTGGGTCCCGCTATGTGGCAGTGGGTTAGCATCCGCGGCGCACATCCCTGAGATGCTGCGCCAGGGTTGTGCTTAGTCAAATATTATCGAGTTTTAATTATTTATAGAAGGAATAAAAAAATATCCCGTGTGGTGCCGGGTTAGAATAGCACCTCCCCCTTTCTTCCCGTGGGTGTCGTAAGAGTCGACTCTGGGAAAGGTTTAGTGTATTGTGAGCGATGGGCTAGCAACCTGTCACTGCAATATCACGTTTAACCATCTGGTTACCCTGAAATTACTAAACGCGGCACTGGATTTTTGAATTCACGTGCTCTGCTTACCCCTCTTGGGAATACAGTCGTGAGAATATGTATGTATGTATGTATATAAAAATAACTGAAATCAAATACGAATTCTATATTATGTTTTATCCTCCTTATTTTCCTTTTTTTATTTAATTTTGGCTTGCAGTGTAAGTCGTCTATAAAATTGTGATTGTAAGTTTTGTGGGGTAAGGCCGTGCTGATACGTCGTAGAGGGCTTAAATACATTGCGAGCGTGTTTAACCGAACATTCGGCGCCGTACGTTTCGCAAATATATCGCGATACTAAAACGTTGTAGGTATTATATTTTTGCGAGTTGACAGCCCTGGCGCGCATCCGGCTGGGAGTAGGCAAGCGGGTAATGTGACGCGCATGCGGGGTTACGGCCAAGGCGCGCGCGCATTGCCACTACCACGGTTTACCGTGCTCGTTCGTGGTTCGGGTCGAAAACGATTCGTATCTCTTCCGTGGATGTCGTAAGAGACGACTAAGGATAAGTAAGGTTTTCGTCAACAATTTGAATCGAAAATTAATCGCATCACGTTTATTTACCCTCCTAAGGCCTAGCACCAAATTTTGATCGTTTGAATTTGATGCTTAGTGTCATTCATGTAAAATTCAAACTTATTTTGACATTAGTCCTATACGTAGGACCATGGGCCTTACTATGATAAAAAGGTCGATTTGTGTACATTAATATCCAAATAACCGTTTGAGATGTATTTATGAAATTTAGAGCACTTTTGTGCCTTCAAATCTCAAGATATAAACCAAGTTATACACGTATATGTGAAATATTTTTTAAGTTATAAAGGGTCAAAGGGCTCCAAACGGTTCGTATACACAGTGCTACTCGCCTATTCTGTTACTTGAACTTCGCTTGATCTAGTCTAAATCGACTGTAGAAACTCGAATGCGGTCTACAATAGCGATTCGTGGTAGGGGTATTAGTCCGATTCTGTTTTTATTGCCGCGGAAAAACAGTTACACCTCTACTTGTGCTGTGCTCGAGTGAAAAAACGGTCAAGTGTGTGTCGGGCTTGCAAGTACCTAAACAGGTGAGGTTCGGCATAAAATTTGTTTTTTTTTCGATTAGCTTTCTAATGAAAAATATGAAACTCATTTCGTGTTCTTTCCTTTTGTACAATAAAGTGTTTACTTACTTACTTACTTACTTACATCGGGTTTAGATCGACATAAAATCGTGAGAGTCACTCATCCTTACTTTGTTTGTTTGTTTCTTTGTTTCTTTGTTTGCTCCGCTTTCACGCCGTAACTACTGAACCGATTGCTTTGAAATTTTGCAGATGTAAAGATAGAAGTCCGGGTTAAATAATAGGGTACTTTTTATCCCGGAAAAATTTATGTTTCCGAAAAAATGTTCGCTTTATACCGCAATATAACCGAATTCCACGCGAGCGAAGCCGCGGACGGAAAGCTAGTAGTGAAATAAAGCAGATACGCTTACGTCTTTATATCTAGATTGGCTCGACATTTTTCAGGCCAATTCGTGACCCGTCATCGGGAGCAACGCGCCACGGCTGTTTATACATACATACATACATATTCTCACGCCTGTATTCCCAAGAGGGGTAGGTAGAGCACATGAATTCAAAAATCCAGGCTGTTTATAAGGCGTGTAATTGGAACAACATATTAGTTGCACTAGTTAGCAACCAAATACTTCTTTCAGGTATATTTAAACCTAAAATCCTGCAAAAAGTTGCTACAAAACGAGAGATAGTCATGGTTTTGTAAATGCATTATAGTTGTCTTTGTATTTATATTTATTGTAACTTACCTTTTACAGGTGTCAATGATTAAGTTTTCTCTGTGTCTCAAAGGTTGGCTGTAAGAGATTCCTTAAGTTTCATTTATCTAGACCCTCTACTTAAGTCATGGGATTTACTTATTTCAGTCAAATATTGCGCGAAAGTAGACCATTATTGCAAAGAAGTACAGTCCACATCGCTAAGCATCAGTAAGAATTTATTAAGTATGAGAAATAGGTCGAAAGGTAAAGTATCACGACACTAGCTTTACATTCTAGGTTTTATAGCTTCGTTCGAATGTCAACTTTAAGTTTGTGCGCAAAGGGTTTAAAAATATGATGGCATTAGAAATTAATTAATAACTGTGGTGTAGTTTTATTTTATCTATGGTAGTGGTAGGTTTTTCTTTTGTCTTTTTACAGTTTTGTATTTCATATACATATTTCTTTAACGATTATTTCAATTCTTTCATGGCAAATAATTTATACAAAAACTGAACGAGTTACTAAGAAATACGAAACATTTTAAATTTAATTTAATGACCGAGCCATAATAGTTGTAATTCAGTTTAATCTACTAAATAGGATATTTTAAAAATAGCACGCACTCATGAACTATGCAAAAATAGTGACTTTTCTATATTTATTTTTAATTTTAGTTTTTTTTTTTCATACTCTCGATATGTGTCTCCACAAAATTAAATAAATTTGTAAAATGAAATATTTTTTAAACCCTTTTCTATCTAAAACCACGCTGTAACAGAACTGCCGCTATTATTCACTAAGATAATGTAATATCAGCTACAAAGATATATAATATACAAAACTATAGAGGGCTTCATTAATACCAAAATTTATTGAAAAAAAAAACTAATACATACTAAGAAAAAATGCCCATAAATTGGCATATCTGTCAAAAAAGCGTAATAATTTAAATTTGAAAAATATAGTTAAGTTTTTTGTTAACGTTTAAAACACTTATCATACTTAAAAAAAAAACTATTTTAGAATAACACCTCTCCATTTCTTCCGTGGATGTCGTGAGAGGCGACTAAGGATCTAGGTTATGGTATATTTTGGGCGACAGTAGCAATCTGCCACTATTATACTTGCGAACTAAATAATTATGTTAGAAGTGCCCAAAAAAAATCTACAAACATCATGCTGCTTGTCTTTTAGGTTATTTAATATTGACTCTTAAAATCTAAAATCAACGGCAAACACAAGTAACTAATAACGTCATATCAACTAAAACTAATAATTCAATATTTAGTAGGTCTCGTACACACAACACAACATTTCAACAGCCCGCCTAACCTAATTCCCTATCACACCGCCTCCCACACACCAAAACCAACTTTAACCCACCGCGCTAAAGTTCAAATCAGTTTGGGACAGTCTCCAGGAGACGTTACGTAATCCTGTAAGGTCATTGCAATTGCATAAGTCTGTACATTACTCTATACTGTGACCAGTGTAGGGTGACCCGTGGGATTGTATTCAGGGGCTCCGCTGGTTGAGAAACTATTTGGGCCGGAGGGGCGAGGGAGGTCAAGTTTGGCCGGTCGGGTTGGTTGGTTAATTTTAGAGCGACGGTTTTGAAATAGTGTGAGCTAAATCTTGTTTCGATTAGGAAAATATTGGGTAAGCGCGAAGCGGGTGGAAGTTGGAGGGTTCCGTAGGGAAAAAAATCTAGTATTTTAGTATTTCCGGACATATTAGACCTTAAAGAAGAGGCTATTGTTCTAAAAGGCTAGCAATTCAGCCGATTTACGATTTTTGCGATATTTTTATTTTATTTTTTATCTCCAGCAATTCGTCTCAGCCTTTTATTGATTTATTTTTAGTAAATTCATAAATAAATAAAAAATAAAGAGTAATTTAAAATAAGAATTGGTGCACAATCGACCAATCACCAAAACTACCGACGAAAACATTGTACTAAGTCGCAAGCAGAATGTAATTAATTCGTGTAAAATACCCCTTTCCGGTATTTACGAGTATTTCTACTTCATAATTTCGATAAGTAAAATAACGGCATTTATTCAGTGCAGTAAAACATCATCAGAAAACATTCCCCACAGAGACGAAGTGATTCCATGTTGAGTATGAAACCCAATCCTAGAACTCCCAACTCTAGTACTGAATCAATTGATTGTTGACCCACCATGGAACGTTGTCACAATAAACGTAATAAAGATTTATTCTGTCGACCAATGCTATGTTACGACGTTAACTGTACTAAAGTCCTATAGCGGGTCAGTTTTGTAGCTACTTTCTAGGTTCTCTTTTAGGTTTTGTCTTATGAGGTATTACAGGAAAGGTTGCTAGCTTGTCGCCTAAAATATGCCTTAGTCGCCTTACGACATCCACGTAATAAATGGAGAGGTGATATTCTAAACTCGATTTCGCACGGAACATACAATTATAGGCTGTCTTATTATAATAAAATAACTACATAGAAAATAAAACTTTAATCCAAATGCAAACTGCGTCACTTTTACAATCTTTGTCAGTCCAGACATTCCTAAATCTCAATGATCCCAGGTTCATCAAAACTCGACCGTATCTCCAAGAACTTAGACTTAGATTACAGTTACCGACTCCGTTACAATAATGTATGTATGTATCTGATAAGATCAACAGATTACTCATCGCACCTTGACACGCAAGCATAGTCCAATTACACATAAACGGTTTATGTAATACTTTTGTAACGTTTATTAACTGGCATATCAATGTTACTTAATGATATTTACAATTATTGTTCAATAGGTGGGTCATTGGTACTACAATTTGTTTTGTAATCCAGTCCTTATATGAACTTACACACACCATTCATACATACGCACATTTAAAAAGAGGCTAAGTCACCTTCTGGCAACTGAAAAAACAGGGAACCGTTAAAATAAGGGAAGAAGAGTATTGTACCCAGCACACGTCCCGTGGGAACATCACGGTTAACACTCAACTATTGGAGTCACAGTTTTATAGGAATGTATTTAATTCAACATGCAATCCAGTACGAAGATCCGGAAAGGAAAACATCCAGGAAACACACAAAGAACTTCGAAGCAAATTCGAAAAATATAGTGGAATTTTAATATCCATACTATCAAAGGGGCGCGATGAAACCAAAAACAGAAATAGGCCCAAAATATATTCGTATAGTAAGCTCACGCTTTACACAATTCTTGATGATTAACGAGATCCTCGTATTTTGTTTTTACGAAAGTCATGAAAATTTCATGACTTTCGTAAAAACCATGAATATGTCATCATGAATATGCTCTGTTCTGTGTGGGGTCGGGCTAGAATAACACCTCTTCTTACGTGGATGTCGTAAGAGGCGGTTTAGCTATACTTTAGGCGACAGGTTCACAGGTTGACAACTTGTCACTATTACAGGTACCTCTTAAACCTGTTTTCAAACCTAAAATTAATGCTAGAAGTAGATACGAAGCATGGTCATGGTTTTGTCTATGCCACGTTTCATGTCTGCCTACCCCATTTGGGAACACAAGCGTGATTGTATGTACATACATACATATCCTCACGCCTGTATTCCCAAGAGGGGTAGGCAGAGCACATGAATTCAAAAATCCAGTGGCACGTTTAGCGATTTTAGGGTAACCAGATGGTTAAACGTGATATTGCAGTGACAGGTTGCTAGCCCATCGCCCACAATACACTAACCTTTTCCCAGAGTCGACTCTTACGACACCCACGGGAAGATAAAGGGGGGTGCTATTCTAACCCATGTTATTGATTATGATGGTGATTGTATGTATCACAGAGAAACATCAAACACTAGCTAGAAACCTGATTAATCCTGTAATACAGTTACGAAAACATCAGACCACCATTGTACACCACAAATAAATGAATCCCCTCGATCTAAGTTCACATCTTTCGCATTGGCAACCTTGACACAGATCCAGCGCGCCACTCGGTTACATCACGCTTCAGCGCCACCCGAGCGCGCCATAGAGCTGGCCTGCTGTTATTATGCAACTGTTCTTTCACATGTGACACTAAAGATACTTCGAGTTATGTGCTTTTATCAGGCTTAGCTATATATATACAGCTTTTGTATATAATTTTGTTTTTTGTATTTTGTGTTTTTTTCCTTTTGTACAATATAGTGTTTACTTACTTACTTACTTACAGCTACACCTATATTCCCAACTATCTATTTGCCGTGTATTGTCGGGATAGAATAAAACCTCTCCATTTCTTCCGTGGATGTCGTAAGAGGCGACTAAGGAAATAGGTTTAGGTATGCTTTAGGCGACAGGCTAGCAACTAGCAACCTATCACTATTCTACCCCTTCCATTTGCTAACCTAAACCTATGCCAAAAACATTATAGTATCTATATCGAATTAATAATGGAAACCTTATAATACCACCATAAGATAAGGGTTTTTTTAATCTAATCCACTTGTTGTCGCGTCTAAACGTACAGTAGAGGCTTTACGATATGTCAGGTAAACGTCCCTGTGCTCAACACTGACCCAATACTTGGCTCTTGCACCCTAATGTCATAGTAAGACAGGTGACAGATGAGTGTCAACTACTGGGCGTTGAGGCGTCGAGCAGTGGTACTTTTACCTTATGTAGGCGTGGGTCTCTTAATATGCAAGGAATTAAAAGTTTTTATAGCTTTTACACAGTAATGTCAATAATTTACAACACAAATCATTTTTTTTAAAACAAGAACACCATTCCCCTAACTCCTGTCATATATTTATTGTTTTTTGCAATCGTCACGTGATTTCCATTTCCATACGGAACCTTTTGCACCCACACGTATGTGGATAAACGCTTTTAAAATACCCGCAAAATGTTTTACTATTTTCAGACGTATCTAACACTTGTGTATTTGACAGGTCAAAAGATGAAGGCCGTTCATATTTTGGTCAATCGTGAGTCTAAAATAAACACATTCACCGGTTCTAATGGTTCAATCGCACTTGTGAAGATTGCATGTGACCTTGCTGGGTTACCTACTTCGAGAAAAATTGGAAAGAAGCGATTCTATTAGCAATATCTTTTGACCTTGGTGCATGACATACATAACTCTCGAATGTTTTCCTAAATGCAGACAGAGCCCACGAAATGTTACAGACACAAATCTATGACTACGATGTTTTGTAGATGTTCTATTTACGGTTAGTTCAATACATTAAACAAGTACAATAATTTGTTTATAAAAGTCAACAAATGGGACCAAGCCTTACAAATAAATATAGTATAATATCTAGATACCTGTTGTAACGGGAAAGAATCCTAGTAATTGTGTTTTAAACTTCCGTACAAAATATTGTACGATTGTTTTGATATCTTGTCTACTATGAACTGGTTTTTTTCTATAAATGTGAAAAAAAATACACATATTTGTTATTTTTATTTAAAATATTTTTTACCCTATATTTGGCATTGTCTATCGTGATATACATTACCAAATAGACATGATACTACGCCTCTTTGGCATTGTATATGGTGATATATATACATTGGTTTTCAGGAAAACTGAAAAGATTTTTTTTTATAATATTTCCTAGCATATTTTTGACCCTAAATCCTAAAAAAAATTGTCATGCTATGTAATTTGCAATTTTTTTGTCCTTGCCAAATAAAGGGTTAAATATCCCTGCAACGGATAGAGGCAAAAATATAAAAGATAGTGAAGTATAGTGGTAGTTCGCTCCCATTAGCGATAAGATCAGAGAATCCCGCTTGAGATGGTATGGGCATGTCATGAGACGTGATGATGACCATGTTACGTGGTGGTCGACTATATCTAAGAATTTGAAACAAGCCCAGTTGAACGTAGACAACACAGGATCGATCGACCTGGCGCATAAGAACGAGGAGGGGCGACCCCAAATAAGGTTCTCACCAAACCAGTCGACGCCTATTCGGCAAAATGCGGGTAGAAAAAACTTTATGTCAACGCAATAAGGGCGAACAAGACGTGAAATGGCTCGCCCATTCTCGGTCGAACGAGCCGAGCTGATTGACGTCTTGTTCGCCCTTATTGCGTTGACATAAAGCTTTTTCTACCCGCAGTTTGCCGAAAAGGCGTCGACTAATGTGGGGAGACCATAATGGGAAGAGACACGGAAAGAAGAAGAAGAAGTAAAGTAGTGGTAGCTAGAAAAGCAACTAATTTCACTATGAGTGAGACTTAACGTTCTTAATTAATATAAATAATTAAATATTTCAACGATAGATTTATGTTTCAGGATTTGATATCATATTCACTGAAAAGTATTGACATACAAAATTTTGACATAAGTCTGGAGAATGACCGAAAACATTACGTTCTCTTGCAGCTTAGCCTATTGAGAGGTTTCGCTATTAGCCGTTAACCACCAATTCGGCTGACGACGCATTGCATCGCGTTGGCAGCTACAGCGTTGCGTCACCAGACCTTGACACATTGCACAAGGTGAAGAGCAGCTTATGTAACACTGGTAACGTTGGCTAACGCGGGTAATTAGGTGATTGTGATCAACGCTAATTAAATGGGGGCGTGGGTATTAAAAAATGACATTTTGAAATTGTGATCTTGAGACATGTGATATTGGACGACAAAGTTTGCCGTTTGTTGGGTTTAGAATAGCAGTTCTGATTCTTCTGTGAACGTTGGAAGAGGCGAATAAGGAAATCGGTTGAGAGCCGATTTAGACAGAATTTAAACTGCAACCCAGCTGCAAAGTGGTAGTTCCTGGATAGTTCTGATGCAGTTGGTGCAACGGCAACAAAACTGCAAATCCATTGTGCGACATGAAGCGGCATTGCACTTACAATACGACTGCATTACGAAAGTGCACCCACCTTGCAGTTGGTGTACGGTTGACAGGACTGCATGACATCTGCAAGCTGAACACAATGGGTTTGCAGTTTTGATGCAGTTGCACCAAAAGCAAAAAAAAATACCTGGAACTGTCACTTTGTAATGAAATAATAGTCAAAAGTCTATGCAATATGCATAAACGTAAGTAATATGGAAAATGCCACTAGAAAATGAAACTGAAACAGAAGATTGTGAGATTCGTTAAGTTACTACCTCACACATACATCAACACACGTGTATGCCCAAATGAGATAGGCAGATCACACAAAACGCTACTTAAACAAAGCCATGACCATTCAAGTTAAATAGGCACTTTCGGCATATATATTTTTTTGACATGACAATTCCGAAAAAAAAATCACGTATTTGGTCAAGGACTCGTCAGACCGTCTCGTATGTTCCCCATGGGGAATACAAGCACTATGTTTATGTACCTACACTTACACACACATACATATCTCACACCTGTAGGTATTCCCAAGAGGGGTATGCTGTATACCGTATGCAGGGCATATGAGTTTAAAAATCTAGTGCCACGTTTAACAATTTCAGGGTAATCAGATGGTTAAACGTGATATTGCGGCGACAGGTTGCTAGCCCATCGCCCACAATACACTAACCCTTTCATAGAGTCGACCTCTTACGACACCCAGGGGAAGAAAGGGGGTGGTGCTATTCTAACCCGGTACCACACGGGCTAATGTTTATATGTGTGTGTATTTTTCGGTCATGTACGCTATTCATAGGTATACATAGATCGTGCGTTGCCCAAGCGCATTGCGCCAGAGACTGTGGTAACTACACGGGTAATGTTTAATTTTGCTGTTACTTCATTCGCCTCAAGGTTGATAAAGATGGGACGCCAAATTTGCTATTTGTGTGCAAGTGTTAGACTATCTAACTGCGATTTGTTTTTTTCCGATTTTCAGCGCAATTATAACATTTTTCAACTTATTTTGTGAGGAAAAGAGGTTGTAAGTGGATAGAAAAAGAGTGAGTAGGGAAGTTTAAAAGAGAAGTGTGTTAGGACAAGTCGGTCGAGGGCGCCCTTGAAAAACGCATATTTACCAGAAAGATATTAATAAAAGATATTACATTTCATTTTTAGGGTTCCGTACCCAAAGGGTACAAACGGGACCCTATTACTGAGACTTCGCTGTCTGTCTGTCTGTCTGTCTGTCTGTCTGTCTGTCTGTCTGTCCGTCCGTCCGTCCGTCCGTCTGTC
>BHDV01010211.1:53178-68534 GCA_005406045.1 Adoxophyes honmai
CGAGAGAAGTATGTCAGAATAGAAGCGAATGGCGCTCTGTTGTCTCTGCCTACCCCGCAGGGAATAAGGCGTGACGGTTATGTAAGTATGTATGTAGATAACATCTGTCAGTCACATAGGTCATTGATGCGACTAAATTGCGAACAGTGGCAAGTGGCTCAACAATCCCTGTTCGTGACTGTACGCTTTTCTGTTATACCAAACCACCTCTCTTTCCGAGACGTGTTTTGGTAAAATCCTCACGCATGCGCGCCAGGTAAAGACCCCGCATAAGGTCGTGCGCAACCGGTATAACAATGTCCAACGCATTTCCTCGTACACGATCAATGACTACGGAAGTAAAAAGGGATAACCCAATTACACATTCATACGTCACGCCCGTATTAAGACTATTTCACACTTCGTGGTCACTTCAAACATATATATATTTTTTTTAAGGTGACAGGGTTTCTTGTGACAGGTTGCTGGCCTGTCACTTAAAATATACCTTAACCTAATTCTTTAGTCGCCTCTTATATAACATCCATAATCTTCCGTTAAAAAATGACGCCACACTCATATTAACATCGATTCGCTGAATACGTAATAGAACTCAATTCGATAGGATATTGTTATTCTGCGCCTGCACAGCCTTGACTGCGGTCGCCAATGTCGCCATTATCTTCAACTAGCGGCCGCCCGCGACTTCGTCCGCGTAGAATTCGGTTTTTTCCGGGAGATTTTCCGACTTACAGCCCGTTCTCACCACGTCGGGCGCTGGCACGATTTTTAATCGGGTCTCGGCGCCTCTGTTCACACTGGACGGCTGTCGGCCCGATTTTTAATCGGTGTCGGGGCCTCTATTCACACCAGTCGGCTGCCGGCCACGACAATGTGAATGCGCGAACGCGACGCGCAGTACGCACAGGGGGTGAGGCGCGAGCGGGGTCGGCCCGACATCCGATTTGATGTGAACAGCGCGCCCGGCACGATTTTTTATCGGCGTGCGGGCTCGCTGAACGCCCAACATTTTATGTCGGATCCGATTGTCGAGCGTGTGTGAACAGCTCCATATAAAATGTACTGCGGCTACGACACCCGATTAAAAATCGGGCGACGCCCGACGCGGTGGGAATGGGATCTAACCGAAAAAAAATCGGATTCAAATAAATGTACTAATCATCATAGCTGGGCACCGTTAATCAAACAGTTAACTTCGCTAATTGTTAATCCGTTAAGTACTACAAAAAATAGCTACGTTAAACGTTAAAGCGTTAAACGGAAGAATTAACGCAAGGTACCGTTAATCACTAATCCGTTAAAATGTAATAAAAAATAATATTTTTTTATGTTGTTATTGCGTTAGTAACCTTGGGTTTTGGTTCCAGAAGATGTCTATTTCCTTAGTCGCCTCTTAGGACACCCACGGAAGGAAAGGAGAGGTGTTATTCTAAAACCGGTAACAGAGCTCTCGGGAACATACATACATAGTTCCAGTGAGATAGATCGATAAGTGAATCCCACGATGATAAACAGCAAGTAAATCTTACTAATATTATAAACGTGAAAGTTTGTGAGTATGGATGGATTGATGTATAGATGGATGGATGTATGGATGGATGGATGGATGTTTGTTACTCCTTCACGCAAAAACTACTGAATGGATTTTCATGAAACTTTACAGTAATGTAGCTTATACATCAGAATAGCACATAGGCTACAATTTATAAAGATTTTGTTTGAATTTTCCAAAATATGACGATAAGTATCGAAAAAGTAGGAAAAAATCTAATGTCTGCTGGCTATTCTGGCGGGCGCTTCCTAATAATAATTCCGAAATATCTTCTGTGTTAGCCCGAATTTAACGCGTGCGAAGCCGCGGGCAGAAGCTAATACTTAAATAAAATATTGACCTCACGTTCGCACATCCTTTAGACACGAAACTCGATTAACTGATGAAAAGCAATTACAATTATCAATAGTCAGACTACATGTATTTAATTAACTATTAAATCGTTTGAAGTGATATCTAATTGTTGCGATAAAGATGTATGTTTAATTAAGTAATGCATAGAAGATATCATTTGCCGATTATCTTTCTTACCGTGTCAGGTTTAGAAACAGCTCTCCATTTCTTTCGTGGATGTCGTAAGAGGCTACTAAAGATAAACGTATATTTTAGGCAACAAACTAACACAGCGTTTCCCAAACTATGGGTCGCGACCCAGTGGTGAGTCGCGAAAGAATATAGAGTGGGCCCAGCCTATAGAACGACACACCAAATGACTGAGCCGATGGCCAGTGAATGAAGCTATGAAAGTCCTCTTCCCTATCACAATACGGTGAACATTAATACTAAATACCGAAAAAAATTGAACTTAACAAACTCCACGCGCTTAAAATTAATTCACGGTGAAGTCAACGTCAAAACTATGATACCGAAACATAGGAAACAATTTCATACTTCCCATTGAAATAACTTTTTCGATGTAGGAACTACATTGTAGGTAAGTACATAGATTTTTAATTAAGTAAAAAAAATCGTTTATTATTTGTAAAGTCCTTTATTCATTATTTCTTCATGGGTCTCAACTTTGTAAACTTGTATTAGATGGGTGGTTGCCCAGACAACTTTGGGAACCCCTGGACTAACAAGCTCTTACCAGAAAATCTAAAAATTATGCTATTAGTAGCTACGAAATGTGAAATACTTAATCATAGTTTTGTTTATGTGTGCTCTGCCTACCCCATTTGGGAATACAGGCGCGATGTATGAATGTTGGTGTGTGGTGTCGTGATATAGTAGCACCTCTCAATTTCTCTCTTGGATGTCGTAAGAGACGACTACACCCCTAGGCTCGTTCGACCGAGAACGGCCGAGCCAATTCACGTCTTGTTCGCCCTTATTGCGTTGACATAAAGCTTTTTCTACCCGCATTTTGCCGAAAAGGCGTCGACTGGTTTGGTGAGACCCTAAGGAAGGAGTTTTAGGTATACTTTAGGCACCAGGCTAACAACTTGCCAATGTTATACCTCTTCCGTCTGTTCTTAAACCTAAAATTGTACTAGAAGTGGCTGCGAGGCGTGAAATAGTCATGATTTCGTCTATGTCATGTTTCGTGTACTCTGCCTATCCCATTTGGAAACACATGCGTGATTGTATGTATGTTATGTATGGACCTGTACTCAATACTAAACTTAGTGGGTGTCCCAATGCTGGACGATAACGTCTCACCACATCTTTCATACATCATTATTATTATATAATTTCACAGATTATGTATTAGACGGCCGGATAGCCCAGCGGTTAGAGAACCTGACTGTGAAACTTAAGGTCCCGGGCTCGATCCCCGGTCGGGGCAGATGTTTGTATGATGAATACGAATGTTTGCTTTCGAGTGTTGGATGTTTATCTATATATAAGTATGTTTATCCGTTGTCTAGTACCCATAACACAGGCATTAAATTGCCTACTTTGGGACTAGGTGATTGGTGTAAAAATTGTCCAGTGTTATTTATTTATTATTATTTATTATCATCTGCATACAATCAGGGCTATGTTCCCAAATAGAGAGAGGGTAGGAATGACTTTATGAAAAAAACATCAATACAAAAATTGTAGGCAATTGTCCCTAGTTTCATTTTGTATTCTGTTTTTATCGTAAAATGAGTCAGACAGGAGGTAGATATTGTCAAAAAACTGCTTTTACGTATCATTTTTCCAATATGGCGACGTGAGCGGCGAAAATACGTGGCCAAAATGAAATTCGGAAAGAGCACATCAAAATCTATAAAAGTACCAACTTTTAAAACTTCCGGAAAACTTTCCTGGCAGAACTACCTACCAAATGACTGTAATAAAATGTAAAATTTATTTCTTTTCAAACTGCCTATTGAGACATTTTGTTCTATTATACTCATAAGCCAATGGAAGCCCGCAGAAACCGGTGAATTTTTCACAAAGGAATGTTTCACAATTGTAACTTTCCTGCAATACCCGAGAACTTTTCCAACTTCCTGGAAACTCGGGATTTTGTGCGAGCTCTTTATACTCACGACCTACAATATTTTTAGGGTTTCGTAACCAAAGGGTAGAAACGGGACCCTATTACTGAGACTTCGCTGTCTGTCTGCCCGTCTGTCACCAGGCTGTGTCTCGCGAACCGTGACAGCTAGAGAGTTGAAATTTTCACAGATGATGTATTTCTGTTGCCGCTATAACAAGAAATACTAAAATCAAAATAATAATAATAATAATTAATGGTGGTTCTCATAGAAAAAACGTGTCTTTTTGTGCTGTTTGTGGTAGGTACGGAATGCTTCGTGCGCGAGTCCGACTCGCGCTTGGGCGTTTTTTTTTAGTCATATCATATCATTTATTTTTGCTTAAACATACACAAAGTACAGTTGACATGTCAGGAGTAAAATGATCACCATGCATGTATGTTAATCCACAACATGGCATTTCCAAACCACCTCTCCATTTCCTTCGTGGATGTCGTAAAAGGCGACCAAGGAAACAGGTTAAGGCCCCTGCGAATTCCCAATCTTTTTCAGCCCGCGGCCAGGGGGGTGTCACTCCGCCATTCCGCCGCCGAGCTACAAGTACATACCGGCGGCCACATCGATGCGGCCTATTCAGTGGTTGCCCGCGCACTGGCCCGTGGCGCACGCGCGCGTCTCTCACGAAGTACGATTAAGTTTACGTCGCAAACGCGTGTGATATTTTCATTGCTAAAATGAAATCAAAAAGATCCTGCATTGCAGCCGATTGTCGGAACAATGAAAACAATAGTAATTGTCAGTTTTTCTCGCTTCCGTCAAGTGAGAAAGATACCGAAAGGTACCTAGTACATATTCATTGCTAATTATATCTACTTTCGTGGTATCTAAATCTAAAACAATAATTATACACACAAATCTTTTATACTATATATGTACCTACTATAATACTTATTTGAACTGAGTAGGTACATATGAACTACAATAATTTTAAGTTAGTGACAATGATAAACGACAAGAATGCAACATAAGTAGTCTTGTATAGTATACCTAAAATATAACTATACCCAGGAGGTTTAGGTACTTACCTACTTATATGTAAATGAACTTGACACATCTATGAAACCCATTCATTATAACTATCCATGATACCGAGTCCGCTATAATTTTATTTGAAAGTAGGTACCTACTTACTTTGAGGTTACGGTATTCAATGGCAATACGGATACGGACATTACGGTATATTGCAGGCGACAGTCTAGCAACCTGTCACTATTCTGCCAGTTTTAACAATTTTTTTCTACCCAAAAACTGCTAAAAGTGGCGCTGAAACGTATATAGATGTATTATCTGCCTAGCGTTTCGTGTGCTCTGTCTGTCCCTTTTGGTTATATAGATAGACGTGAGTTTTAAAGTGACTATTTCTCGCGCGAGATGTACATGTTACCTGTCTCTTTCTGTGCACTACTGTGAGAAAGCGACGGGTGACGTTTCGCAACGAGAGTTGCGAAGCATAGTCGCGCTAGGCTAAATTGGTACCTATTCTTACATAATATTCGACCCCGCGTCATAGAATAAATAAAAGTACAATCGCTTAGTAGGTAAGTATTATAAACAGCATAAATCTGATAGTATTATAGGTAGGTAATTTAATTAAGTATTGAATGACAACCCTATTTTCGGAACATTTGTCAAGGTGCAGAATAATCTCGACCTTCGCGCGGCGCCAGAGAGCTCAATGTCGGCTGCTAGCGTGCGGTCCGTTTGTTAATAATAATTATGTAGGCACATAAAAAGGCGGCATTTGTGAAAATCAAAGCAGTGAGGCTTCTGTACTTGTACTATTATCTATTCTGTGCCGCGGCGCACCTACAAGTTTAGAATTTTGTCACGGCGCCCTACCCTGTACATTTGAAAAAGATACAGTACAAATAGGCAAAGAATCGACTCACGGCGGCGCCCCTCAATACTTTCTGCGGCGCCCCAGGGCGCCGCGGCGCACAGTTTGGGAACCCCTGGGTTAAGGTATATTTTAGGTGACAGGCTAGCAACCTGTCACTATTATATCTGCCAACTCAAAGCCTAAAAAAATGCTAGGAGTGGCCACGAAACTTGAAATAGTCATGTTTTTGTTTATGGAGCGTTTCGTGTGCTCTGCCTACCTTATTTGGGAATACAGTCGTGATGTATGTATAATATTTCTAAAACAATTGCGATCAAAAGCCCGTCGAGTCGTGTCGTACCCGTGTTGTGAGTGTCGTGTCGTACCCGTGTCGTGTCGTCGCGTCGTGTCGGCCCCGCGCCGGCGCACGCGGCGCGTGAACTTGGCAGCGCTTGCGCAACGCGATTAGATCGTCTATATTTATCCAAACGTGCATTCACACATGTGCAGCACTGCGATGCGCGGGAGTTGTGTAATGTTTACAATGTTTTCTCTAGGGAATTTTGTTATTAAAACCTATTAGGTTATTACATAGAAATCAAAAAATGGGTAAGTAAGTTAAAAATTGTGAGTTCTCCATCATTTTTCTCAAGTCATCTCATCTCATTTTAATAAAATCATTAACAGAAGACAAAATTTAAGATAAAAAGTTATTTTGCTGACCACTTTTCGCCTTACTGTCTTCATGTCATTCATCCTACACCTAACTTTAAGTCAGTTGGACCAATCATGGAAGATTTCCATTTTGCGGAGACGATCCTGACCAATCAGCCCCCAGAATTCTACTGTCAAATTATTGCACTGTCTTCCGACTTACACAAGTGTCAATTTCAGCTCAATTGGTAACCAGAAAGTGTATCAAAAACTTCCAAGATATGATTGCAGACAAGCTAAGAAACAGCCATCGGATTTTTGTTATCATCTTTAGGTTGAAGAAATGGATTTATGTATTCCTGTTTATTACTTTTTTACTCTACATTCTCTGCGGGGTAGGCAGAGGCAACAGTAAGCCATTCACTTCTATTCTAAAATATCTCTCTCGCTTCACACATTCATCCCTCTCATCAAACATAGGTACTCGAACATTTCTGGTACTCCTATTGACCTCTCTTCTTCAGACATCGTCCTCAATTTGAAAGACTTACCGAAGTTATGGTGCAATCTAGCAAACGCACAAGCAAATTAATTGTTACGTGATTCTCAGTAGACATAAGGTCTGCGTGGGAACTACCTTCACCCTCTCGCTCTGAGAGGAGACCTGTGTCTAGAGATGATCAGCCTTGATCAGATCACTCTAGCCTCATCCATACATCATCATACATCATCATCATCAGCCTATATACGTCCCACTGCAGGGCACAGGCCTCCTCTCCGTATGAGAGGGCTTGGGCGATAGTTCCCACGCGGGCCCAGTGCGGATTGGGAACTTCACACACAACGTTGAATTACTTCATCGCTGTGTGTAGGTTTCCTCACGATGTTTTCCTTCACCGAATAGCTCGTGATAAATATCAAACTTGATATCGCACATAAATTCCGAAAAATTCAGAAGTGCGAGCCCGGGGTTTGAACCCACGACCCTCTGCTTGAGAGTCCACAGTTGGAACCGCTGGGCTATCACGGCTTATATATCATACTAGCTTTCCGCCCGCGACTTCGTTCGCGTAAATTTCGGATTTTGGGGTCCTATTCATTACAAACAAACAAAGTTTTCCTCTTCGTAATATTAGTGTAGATGTAGATATCTAAAATAAAATTTTGCCTATGTTACTCGTGGATAATGTGGCTTTGGAATAGTGCAAGAATTTTAAAAAACGGTCCAGTAGTTACTGAGCCTATTCATTACAAACAAACAAACAAAGTTTTCCTCTTTATAATATTAGTGTAGACAATCAGGCCTATATACCCAAATAGGTAGGAATGACTTTATGAAAAGAACGAACGCCTCATAAACGGGACCCTTATTTTGCAAGTCTTGCACTTGACTATATATATCAAAACAATGCGCATGCACACAAACGCAGCTAGAACTCGTGGCTAACGATGGGGCATGCGCACGCGACTCGGAACGTGCTGCGCCACGTGCTATGCAATGCAAAGGATGTTTACGTTACAATTAAGTGTTATAGGTTAAGTGATTTTGTAATGCATTTTGTAACGTCGCCTTTTTGAATAATGTCGCCTTTAAATATAAAATATATGAACATGACGCTTGATTTCCCAAATGGTAGGTGAACCATGACTATTTCATATTAGTTAGCATAATTTTAGCTTTAGATAATAGTGACAGGTTGCACAGTAGAGGGCGCACACATTTTTTACGAACGTAATATAAGATCAGGTGGGGGAAGAGAAATTCAGGGGCAGGGCAGGGGTAAGAGGCACCACAGACCATAACTCGTCGAGTTATGAGTAATTATGGTCTGTAGAGCCCTCTTTTCTCTGCGTTTCTCGTCCCCCACCTGACCTTAGTGGTTTTGGACCAATGTTTAAAAAATCGTGAAAAATAAATTAACTCATATTTAGCCATGAAAAAAATATGGTTAGACTAAACATATTCTGTAAATTTACAATAAAATTGTTTCATTTGTAATTACATTAAAATCAATAAGAAAAAAAATAAAGTAATGGTTCAACTTTCAAATTATGTAAAATGATATTTGAATAATAAGAACCAATAATTTGATTCATGTTACACCGTTATTCCTCAGTAGACTATATTGTCTATCAGATAATAACAAGTTTTTATCGTTTATGGTAAATTTTAATGGAAAATTTTCAAGTGAAAGACAGCTCTGACGCGTATTTTTGTGAAAACCCTTCAACAAATTGGCTAAGTAAAAGAAATCTGTGTTGCTAATAAAATATTTTTTTCCGTTAATCCCTAGAAAAAGAGTTTATTTATATGTTACAGTAGTTTTTCTTTAAAAACTTAAGGATTTATAGCTTTCTAAAGCATTTGAAAAACATCAAAATCACCGAATTTTGTTTGCACGCTCTTAAAGCCGTGACACGTTCCCATGGTGACATTAAACTAATACACTCACGTTACGTAAAAGTGTTGTGTGCTACCTGAAGTTGACAATGTGAAGTAAATGCGGGTAGTTGCGATCTGTCAGACGCGTCAAGACTACTTGAAAGGGTATCCAACCGCTGCCACCGTGGCGCGTTATACTCCCGTGCATTGGTTCAACACTTGTCGAGCTGCCGGTTTAGCACAGCAAGGCGTGAGTAGAGATGCACGGAAGATGAACTATACCTGTCACTGTCTAACTAGAGACGTCAGAAAGTGACAGGTATCTATCCCACGTGCGTTGCTGTGTTAAGCCTACTGATCTCTATAAAAAGACATGTGTAAGTCAGTTTTATACGGAGTCAGGTCAAATTCCATTGCATATCTATGCATTTTTGTATTTAGTAGTGACATGTATATCGTGTGGTGCCGGGTTAGAATAGCACCTCCCCCTTTCTTCCTGTGGGTGTCGTAAGAGTCGACTCTGGGAAAGGGTTAGTGTATTGTGGGCGATGGGCTAATAATCTGTCACCATAATATCACGTTTAATCATCTGGTTACCCTGAATTTGCCAAACGTGGCACTAGATTTTTGAATTCATGTGCTCTGCCTACCCCTCCTGAGAATATAGGCGTGAAAATATGTATGTATATCGTATGAACAAAGGTTATAAAACTACCAGACTCACATTTTAAAAATAATTCGCAATTTGCTATCAAAAAGTGATCATTACACCGCAGTAACAATCCGACATCCGAATAACATAACGATGATGTAATTCAGCATACTATGCAAATTCTATACTCATTAGCTGCGTTTCGTTGCTATTTAGCGTAACAATAGCCACACTGTTTGCTGAAGTAGTTATTTGCTAGCGTCAAATAACGAAATTAATATTCCAGCAAATAATTAGTCCAATTATTCATGGCTGTTTTTTTGCAGAGGACATACGCCATCGTCTAGACATATGCATTATCACACCGATTGGAGATACGTTACTAATCAAAAAAGATTACATCTTATGACAGTAATTTTACAGAATCGTTTCGACTATGCCAAACTACACAATGGAATATCGTGGAGAGACAACGGCTCTTTTATTTAGATGATGTGTTATTTAGGTGATTTTTGAAATTGATCATGAAAATCTTAACGGTATCACACATACCAGTATGTAATGTAAGTAAACACTCTTTATTGCACAAAAAATACAAATAGGTGCCAGGCGCACTGGAATGTCCAAAATGTTGATGCAGCAAAAACGAGTATGTCCAAATTTTAGACGTCACATGTGGCGAAAGACACGTTCTTAGCATTTATGTCACGCGTGCTTGTATCAAGAAGGGTTCCGTTTTTGCCATTTGGCTACAGAACCCTAAAAACCATCTTATAGGTACACATGACATAAATGCTAAGAGAACCACCATCACACCGCGGAGTATATTCAAAATTTTGTTGCGACACGTACGAGTAGTATGTCCAAATTTTTTTTAACTTATCTAAGCCTTACATAAATATTAACTTAACAATATAGTTACACATGCAATGAAAATAAAATATTGACGTGCCAAATAGCGCCAAGAATCTTTGTTGTGTTTATTGTGACAAAGTTCTGCGAAGGCAATCAACAAAATATGTACTAGGTACAATCACCATGGGATGTAAGGACTTTTGCCACAGCAAAGTGACGTACGTAAACTAGTACCTATTTCAATTATTATTAACTCAAAAGAAACAGTATAACTATTTCTCTAAACGTAAATTATTAATTATTGTTTACACAAATCTAATTAGAAACAAAGTAAACAATTAATTCGAGCCCAATCAACATTTGTCGAACATTGCCAACAATGAAACAATACATTACTTTCTAGTTGCAAACAACAAGGTTGCCCTTGAAAAGTGTAAGCATAAACATAATAATACATAAAATCGATTCCGATACAGATACGCAGTAATAGGAGTGCGCTCCACTTAGGGCCTCGTTAGAAACCTATTAAAGTAAGTAAACAAATAAAACATAATTTTTAAGTATTTAAATGAACACTTTTAAATTTACAAAGAAAGAACACTGATTCTAATTTGTCTATTAGGTACACTTAGATAATGGAAAAAAACGAGACATTGGGTACCCAAATGGTTGCTATTTTTCGTAGGGAACCTTTCAAGTGCGACTCCGACTCGAACTTAGCTGATTTTTATTCATCTAATAATTTAAAATTGATAAAGATGTAGGTAAATTATCAAACTTCCAGAATGGGGATCGTGAGTTCACGCCGTGGTAAAAATTGTACCACGTAGTGACGTTACTCGAAACTTCACAGCATTGTTACACATCATTTCTTGTTTGTCAAATGAAGGAAAAAAAATACGTGTACAACATCTTTTTGTAATCTACCTAACGAACTTAATAGTTTTATTTAGTCAACGACCGACCCAATAGCTGAACCGCAAGAACATGATTTAAATTAGTAGATAGGTATTACATAGATACATTACAAAGCACTTTTTCTATAGTTCACGTGTCGGACCTGTGCAGGTGTGATTGGTCTGTTAGGAATGCAGTGCGCCGTAAAAATACGAACACGTTTTAGCAGAATTCGAGTGTTTTGCGCTTGCAATTGTTTTTGTGACTCAATGCATTCGTATTTTGTTTTGAAGTTGAACTGGTCTAAACTAGACTTAGTATTCATAATGTTTATCAGTATCATTTAGCTGGATCTTATCACGTTATTTTTGTTTTTTAATAAACATTTATCAGTCTGTATTCCCTTATGGGGTACGTAGATTATAAAATTATAAATTATAAGAAACTACATTTTCGATATACAATCACGCCTGTATTCTCAAATGGGGTAGGCAGAGCACACGAAACGTGACATAGACAAAACCATGATTATGACTATATCACGCTTCGCGGCCACTTCTAGCATAGTTTTATGTTTGCAAAGATGGAAGAGGTAGAATAGTGACAGGTGCTAGCCCGTCGCCTAAAACATACCTAAACCTATTTCCTTAGTCGCCTCTACCATATACCGTATTTCCGAGTGGTGTCGGGATAGAATAACACCTCTCCATTTCTTCCGTGGATGTCGTAAGAAGCGACTAAGGAAATAGGTATAAGAAACTTTAGAACCTATTTCACGTTTAGCAGCCACTTCTAGCATATTTTTAGGTCTTAAGTTAAGAGGTACAATAGTGACAGGTTGCTAGCCTGTCGCCTAAAACATACCTTAAACCTCCTTAGTCGCCTCTTACGACATCTTCGAAATGGAGAGGTGTTATTCCAAACCAATTTTTTTTAATGTGATTTTCAAAATACTTTACTACCGGTGACACAACAATATTTTGGTGGCGATTTTTGGGGTTTTAAGTTTACAGGTGGTAGAAAGTTTTAGTCGCCTAAAATAAATCTTAATTTATTTCCTTATTCATCTTTTACAACACGGAAGAGCTGTAATTCTAAAACCATGCGTGATAAACGCGTTTTTTATGCGATTTTCAAAATAACACCCCGTTTTCCCGTGTGCTGCCGGGTTAGAGTAGCACCTCCCCCTTTCCTCCCGTGGGTGTCGTAAGAGTCGACTCTGGGAAAGGGTTAGTGTAATGTAGGCGATGGGCTAGTTACCTGTCACTGCAATATCACGTTTAACCATCTGTTTACCCCGTAATTGCTAAACATGGCACTGGATTTTTGAATTCACGTGCTCTTCACCCCTCTTGGGAATACAGGCGTGATAATATGTATGTATGTGTGTATTTTCAAAATGATCTATACTAGAGACCTTTAGGTACTTAAAAGATGGTAAACAATCTTGGCGTGTCTTTTTATTTAAACATACACTTTATAAATCAAAATCTTTACATTTTACAATTTAGGTATGAAAAAATCATTTACTTTCATAATTGAATTGTATATTGCAACGATTTTCATTTTTAGACTGTGCATTTCAATAAAAAGACATGTCAAGATTGTTTACCATCTTTTAAGTACCTAAAGGTCTCTAGTATAGCACCAGTGACAGCAGTATTTTTCGGCACAAATTTCAGAGAGCGTAGCGGAACGGATCCGTCGCGACACGTGCCACCTAACGTGAGGTGTCTCGTGTCGTAATTGTCGACATTGTAGCTGTCATTAGCAGACGCGGGCGCACGCCCCTAGAGTTCGCGTTTCAGGCCTGGACCGGCACTTTATGAAAGACTGTAGCGATCGGCAGGAAACTTGGCCAGATTTAAATTGTACCTAAAATCTGATCAAGAACGTTGATAGGAAATACAACTAGTTGGATAATATTGAATACAAAGTAATACAAAATGGGGTCAGCAGAGGGCACGATTGTAAATATTAACTACTGGCTTTTGCCCGCGGCTCCGCTCGCGTTAAATTCGGGTTATCACAGAAGAAATAGCACACATACCAATTTATAGCTTTCTACATTGAAAACTTCCACCCCTCATTTTAGGGAAATGGGGGGTTTTGAAGAGACAAAAAGTAGCCTATGTCACTCTCCATGCCCTAAACTATCTCTACCTAAAAATCACGTCAATCCATCGCTCCGTTTAGCCGTGAAAGACGGACAAACAAACAAACAAACACATTTTCACATTTATATATTGATACGGATTTTACGTATCGGATTAAAGTTTGGAACATATTTTTTAAGTTATACGTTAAGAAGTACAATAATGGCTGATTGCAGGCCGGTTGCCTAAAGCATACCTAAACCTATTTCCTTAGCCGCCATTTACGACATCCACGGGAGATATGGAGAGGTGTAATTCTAAGCTTAACACTACACAGAGAATATCCACATATACAACCAGGGAAGTACTATCTGTATATGCTTTCCAGCTAAAAAGCTGGACTAGTTAATTGGAGTCAATAACGTCATAATACTGCATCTCTCCATTTCATCCGTGGATGTCGTAGGAGGCAACAAAGAGATTAAGCTAAATTTTAAGCAATTGACTACCAACCTGTCATTATTATACCTTTAACCTAAAAAATATGTTACAAATCGTTCTGAAACGCGAAATAGTTGGTTTTGTCTACGTAGCATTTCATGCGCTCTGCCTACCCCATTTGGGAACACAGGCGTGATGTAAGTAGGTATTTCATCAGACAATAATAGGTATTACCTAAACTTATCAGCATCACCCGTGAAGTTTGCGTTAACCCCGTCTCGTTAAGTCAGAAGGTTATCACTGTTATGATTATTATTATAACAACAGTTTTTCGTACTTTGGTAAAGCGTGATCGATTGTTAGCGGGATAATTCAGAGCGTGTGCAAAGCCAATGAAATTCTATACTTTCCATACTTACCAAATTACTATTTTACCTTGGGGTAATCGCCTAAAGCATTTTCTTCAATAACTCGACAACTATTCATAGGTACCAATAAACAAATAAAAGGTATAATAGTGATAGGTTGCCTAGAATATATTTCAACCTATTTCCTTAGTCGTCTCTTATGATAGCCCCGGAAAAAAGGAGGTGTTATAAAAAACCTGACACCAGACGGTAAACTCATTTTTAGGGTTCCGTACCTCAAAAGGAAAAAACGGAACCCTTATAGGATCACTTTGTTGTCCGTCTGTCCGTCCGTCCGTCCGTCCGTCTGTCAAGACCCTTTTTCTCAGGAACGCGTGGAGGTATGAAGCTGAAATTTATATCAAATACTCAAGTCTACTGTCCCTTGAAGCTGTGAAAAAATCAAACTTCTAAGCCAACGCAATCAAAAGATACAGCCGTTTATGCCGCAAATTTTCGACACTTGCAAGGGAATCAAAACCTACAGGGTGCTTCCCGTGAACTCAGAATCTTGAAATTTGGTACGAAGCAACGTCTTATAGCATAGATAAAGGAAAAATTACGAAAACCATAAATTTTTAGTTACATCACATAATATATTATTTTTTTGAATAATTTTAAACTTACTACCCATTTCCTCATAAACGCGTAGAGGTATTAAATTGAAATTCATACCAAATACTCAGGTCTATAATACCTTTAAGCTGTAACAAAATCAAACTTCTATGTCAACGCAATCAAAAGAAACAGCAATTTAAGCTGCATACTTTGAAACTCGCAAGTACTCGCAAGGGAATCAAAACCTAAAGGGTACTTCCAGTCGACCTAGAATCTTGAAATTTGGCATGAAGCAACGTTTTATAGCACACATAAAGGAAAAATTCCGAAAACCTTAAATTTTTAGTTACATTACAAAATATATACTTTTTAATAAATATAAACTTATTACTCGATTGTCGTAATGAACGAACTTTGTAAACCTTGCAGGTTTGTACGGAACCCTCGGTGCGCGAGTCCGACTCGCACTTGGCCGGTTTTTTATTATTGTAATTGCCTACTTACTACATTATAATTGTACATTTTTACATATTTTTTTATTAATTGTCAT
>BHDV01010211.1:74672-89572 GCA_005406045.1 Adoxophyes honmai
TTCATACAATTGAACAGTGTCCGAGAATCAGAGTTATTAGAGTAAAATCGAAGTCCACGCGAACGGAGTCGCGGGCACAGCTAGTGTGGAATATATTTCATTGTTAACACAGCGGTGGGATACTATCCACTAACTGGCTCCGAAGTTTTTAGTGGAAAAGGACTCCAAAGTGCTGAGAGACACGTTTTAGTGAACAAAGACACAAAAGTGCTAAGTACGTAAAAGTGACAAAAGATAAATATCTTAATATTTAGTGAAGATGCCGCGATCATTCCGTAGTGTGAGATCGGCGTCAGTGTCGGAGTTGGAGTCGGAGTCATCGACAAATCACGAAACTCCCCCGAGGAAGGTACGGGCTTCGACCCGAGCAAGGAGGGCAGTTACGTTAAGGAATGGTTGCAGCAGATAGAAGATATAGCCATTGCTTGTGACTGGAGCGAGCGGAGGAAGTTGTACCGTGCGACCCAGGCTCTCGAGGGCGAAGGTAGGGCTTGGTACAATTTATGGGCTCCTACGAAGCGGAGTTGGAAGCGATTCCGAAAGGATCTATTTATAGCCTACCCTAGAGAAGCGAATATCTTCAGTGCTATTGAGGATATAATAAACTTTAAAAGCAGTCAGGCGAGGTCCTTGGTACTTTATGCGGGACGAATGTCTGCAAAAATCAAGCGGTTTGGTGTGAAGCTAACTGAGCGACAACAAATGGACATAATGCTAGGAGGGATAGTCGACAAAAATATTAGTATTGTTTTGGAAGGATGCGAAACCATGCAGGACATGGTTACTCATATGTCAAGAAGATCAATGACAAAGAGCGAAACGCGCAATTGCGCCCGCGCAGCTAACAGTTCATCGCCTAGCAATAATCACGGTAACAAAAACAAATTCCGTTTGCCACGTCCTTCCCGATACGAAGAAACAAAAAATCTTTGTTTCAAGTGCGGCAAGCCCGGTCACCGGCGTTTCGAGTGTCAGTCAGCGATATTGGGACCCCTAACGCAACGAACTTAAATAAAGGGGCCGTTGTATGTAAAAAATGTCACCGCTACGGGCATACCACTGATGTGTTTTAAGAAATTCAAACCCGTCAACTAGTGAGGTGACAAGTTAATACGTGTGTCTACGTTGTGTTTCGTAAACAACAATCCAGTTTGAGCTATTATTGACTCTGAAAGTTCTGCGACTCTAATTCGACAAAACGTGGCTCAAAGGCTGATTAAATGACTGGGATTAATGGCAGCATTGTTGCGGCTATTGAAAAAAACTGTTTGTGGATTTATGTGCAAGATTTTAATGTTGAAATCGAATACCGTCAAGGTAGAAGAGTCGCTCATGTCGATTAGTTGAGTCGTAACCCAGTTTGTTTAGCTTACGAGTTTACGACGTCTGAAAATCTGCTTGAATGTCAAGTGGCTGATGAAGAGTTGTGCAGTGTTGATGGAAACGATGGCGGAGATCGAGACCAATATTTTAGTGACCACGAGATCAGCGAGGGACACCTTTTACAGGAAGACGCTGGAAGGATCCAAATGGGTTGTACCACGGACTACTCGATGGGGGTGTTAAGAATTATGCATGATGAGGATGGTCATCATGGTGTTGATAGGATACTGGCTGCCATTCGGAGTAAATATTAGTTTCTCCAGATGAGGAAGATTATGCCTGATAAGCAAAGTGATACTGGTCGAAAACCAGGGCTGCTTCGCCCAATACCAAAGGGTGAAACCCCATTTGAGGTGGTACACGTGGATCATCTTGGGCCGTTTGTGAAAAGTGAAGAAGGGTATCAATATGTGATCGCCCTGCAAGATGCTTTTACTAAATACTGCTTGTTGGAAGCGGTGGCAGAAACGAGCACCAAGGGAGTAATTAAAGCCTTAAAGGCTTTGGTGTATTTGTTTGGAGTGCCTCGGAGGTTGATTTGTGACAGAGGAACAGCGTTGGAAATGAAAGCTTTCTGTAATGAGATCTGGTATGGAACGCTGGCTGTAACGCAACAGGCGTTAAATAATGCAGTGAATAAAGTAACTGGCAGAACTCCAAACGGTAGGCTGTTCGGCTACAAGCTAACAGCAGTGCTTTTGACCTATAATCTCACGCAGGCAGGTGAGAGGCTGGACCTGAGAGTCACAAGAGCAAAAGCCTGTGAGCTTTTGGATGAGGATCAAAAGCGGCAGATGCGGTGGTTCAATGGGAAACGATATGTGAAGTCTCCTTACAAGGTGGTAGATGTCGTTTTGAACCGCATGAGTAATGGGAACCCCGGTTACGAAAAGTAAAAAGGGAGGTTCCGGAGCGCAGGCAGGCGCAGGCAGGCAGAGTACTAAGAATAGTAGTACTGCTGCATTATATTACTGACTAATGTCAGGCAGGCGCAGGCAGGCAGAGTACTAAGAATAGTAGTACTGCTGCATTATATTACTGGCTAATGTCAGGCAGGCGCAGGCAGGCAGAGTACTAAGAACAGTAGTACTGCTGCATTATATTACTGACTAATGTCAGGCAGAAGGCAGACGGTGAGGGGGTAGTGACCCTCCTCCTGTGTCTCTATCTTTTTCAGGTGGAGCTTCGAGGGCGAAGCATGGTCAGTATGGCCGTGTTATCAACGAGGGCGGTGTGGTGACGTGGCTGCCCTGTGACGTCACGCCGGGCCGCGGGCGCAGGCGACGCGCACCACTACGGGCAGTCCGGGCCCCCTCTACTTCCAAGACGGACGCATATCCCCATATTGATATTGTTAAATAAATTGGTTTCTTGTGTGGAATATATTTCATTGTTAACAGTACAGATGTAATTTATGAGACGTGTAATACATTTTGCAGTATCTCAATCATTTGCTACAAGTTACACAAAAAAGTACCTACACGATCTCTATTTTTTTTTTTAATTATTGAACGTTTTCATTATTTGACACAGCCAGGCTAATCGAGTTCTATTTAATATTTACTGATATTATAAATGCGAAAGTTAAAAAAAGTCTGCTTAGTTTGTTTGGTCATATAGAGAGGATGGATGAAAGAATATTTATTAAACAGATTTATACAATGAGCGTGGAGGGGTGTGTTGGGAAGGGAAGGCCTAGATAGACGTTCCGTGACCAAATCGGAGACCTTTTTAAACAGGTCTGAACGTCTAGTGTATTGAAAACGATGATGGACACGATAACGATTTCGTTTGCGAGTTATCGCAAAATTGTATGGAAACTGAGACACCGCTGCCAGCGGAACGTATGCACAACTACCGCGGTCGACACATCTCCATACAATTCCGCGTTAATGCGTAAACCAATTCGTTAACGACTGCACCATCGATTTGAACACACTAGACGCTCAGGTCAAGAGTACCTACCCGAAACCTACGAGCATTTAGGAAAAGATGAAACTAGAATGAATGTAGATGTAACTAGAGGTATCACTGTATTGTAGCAAGTGGAACAAAGTAGTCTCTGCCTATCCCTTTGGGAAAGAGGCGTGATGGTATCGCGAACCGGGACTGTTGAGCCACTTACCTATGTTTGTAACTTGGTCGTGTAATACTAATCCTAGCTAACATCTACTCGGTCACATCGGTTATTGATTACACGTCTAAATTGCGAACAGTGGCAAGTGGCTCAACAATCCCGGTTCGTGACTGTATGTATGTGTCTATCAATCAACGAAACAATTTCTGTCCTTCCCTAACAATTTCACGGTTCAACTGCAGAATCGATTTGTACACGACACTACACATAGACGAAACCATGACTGTAACACGTTTATTATTTAATACTCTCAACTTTGTAAATAACCAAACTGAAAAACTGTAATCAGTTTGGTAATGATTGAAAAGAATACAAGCCATGGGTTATAAAAAAGAAACAAAGTATCAAACACTGAAAAGAAACATCAGTGATAACCCATGGGGGGTGTGGGTCCGGCCGTCGGGTTTTTAGCCCGTGAGAGTCGTGGCACTAACCGAGCCTCCCTTCTCGGTGTCCATAAAGGATTTTTTCCTGGCGGTCGGACACCATGCCCCAAAAAAAAAAAAAAAACACGTTTAGTAGCCACTTTGAGCATAATCTTTAGGATAATAGTGACAGGTTGCTAGCCCATCGCCAAAGTTTTAGGTCCTAAAATATACCTCAACCATCCTTAGTTGCTTCTCGACACTCAAGGAAGAAAAGAGGCGTTATTCTAGATTCATACACCCCAAGATTCCTAGGTTATAAATTAACCAACGCGTGGCACAGCAAAAGGTGGCCCTATATAAAGTATGTCACCCTCACCCAAAACGTGCTTCGATAGAAGTAATATTTCATAAGACTCACTATGTAGGTATTAACTTGTTAGTTAACAATACAACACACGTTAGGGCTTCTCGTCGCGTGGACACCGAAACTCACGTGAACAGTCACACGTGATAGAAAAATATGTTTACATAGTTACATGGTTTACATTGTTCAATATGTTTTACGAGTTTGGTGGTGACTCAATTTCCGCCTGATATTGAATTTATGTAAAATGTTGTTTGCGCTGTACATGCCGATCGGTTTTGCGCATTACGCAATTGTTAGGTTAGGTTAGAAATTCTTTGGTCGTTTTGTTATACATGCCGTCACACCTCTTTCCCTCTGTATGTAGTATGCAGAAACTATACTCCGTTTTTTTTGGGTTGAGAAATTTAACTGTCGAATCCTTACACATTTTTGAGTAATCCCAAGATATCAGCGCAAATTATGATGATGTTTGATTTAAGAACATTATAACAAACAATGTTAAGTGTATTTGCATAAATCATTTCCAGTTTTACTAATGAATTCCAGAGATAATTTCAAATTGTGTCCGTTGAAATTCTCAACCCAAAAAAAAAACGGAGTATATTTTGTTCCGCTTGCTATGATCTTAGCATGCCTCTTTTTCTTCATCCACATCAATTAATCTCTTCACATATGCTCATTGGTTTCAAGTAGGTACTCCTGATCTTTTTACAAATGTCCCTAATTTGGGCAAGGAACGTCCGTCTAGGTCTAGCACTTCACAACACACCCAACCACACTCCCCATATAAATCAGTTTAGCAAATTTTCCATCCATCCCACATGACCAATCCAACTCAGCATTTTTTCTATCGTAAACAATATCAGTATTTCTACTTTTACACCAGCTCGTTTCCTTCTCTATTCTATCTTTCAGTGATACACCTTCCGTACTTCTTAACTCTCTTATTTATTGTTACATATTTAGATTGAATTATAACCTGACCAGCACCCCTATAAGGTAAAAGTACCAATGCCCGACGCCTCACGCCCAATAGATGACACCCATCTGTCACCTGTCTTACTAAGAAATAAGATTGCAAGTGTCAAGTATTGGGTCAGTGTCGAGCACAGGGACGTCTATCCTACCGCGCCTTCTTTTAGGTATGCGAGCGGCGAGTCAGGGAGAATGCTCTGTGAAGAACGCGTATCAGCAGACAGCACTGGACCTCCTCAGACTCGGTGGAGTGATCTTCGCAAGGCTGGCAAAAGCTCGATGACTTGATGAGAATAGCCGTATCTTTTGATCGCGTAAACTTAGACGTTTGACTTTTTCACAGCTAAGAAACCGTTCACAATTAGTACTTGGTATCAATTTCAATGACTCCACATTCTGTACACTGTTTTTTTTTATATGTATATTTTTACCTATATTTTTTTAATGATTTTCTACCTAGATTCTTGCGGCGCATTCTTCTTGGCAATAATGGTCTTTCCGAAGCGCTGGTAGAATCAAAAATAACGTGTAAAAGTGTTCTTAGGAGCCTATTTGCATGTAAAGTTTTAAATTTTGAATCTAGATTTTTGAATTTGAAAAATGTGTCACACGCGTCCCTGAGACAGACTGACAACGAAATGGCCTTGCGAGGGTTTTTCATTCCTTTACAGGTCTGGAACCGTAGACATGTGATTTCTGAGGCACAACGTGATGATTTATATAACCAGCGGCCTCAAGAAAGTAATTCTTTTTTCTCGTTCACGTTGCTCGGACAAAAATGAGGGTTGACAAAACGTAGATTGAGCAATCATCTCACGTGGCAGCTCCACGCCACGTGATCCTTAGCAGGATAAAAAGGGACGCTGAATGTAAACGTGGTGCAATAATAAACTTTTCACCCCTCATGCTCTTAAAGTGTTTCTTTCGTCTCTACATAACGGGTCTAAAACTCCTTTTTAATCTCTAGGGACTAAAGTTTTTTTTTTAATTTGCCTTAAAAACCCCTTAAACTGCCCATCACCGTGTTTGTGAATGTAGGATTATCGCCATTTTTATAGACGTAGAAATAACATCAAAATAACAATGAGGCTATTTTCACGGCTTTAAAAATGGCGGTAATTGTCATTATGCATAGTGTAATAAGCTTACAAATAGTTTTCAAGTTAAAATCTGTTGGCTAAATATGCAACTTTATCCATTAAACTACCGTGAGACTCACACATGTTGAAAAATTATCGGATAACTCACGTTAAATAAATCGAGTTTAGCTCGACATGTTTCGGACTAATTCGTAGCCCTTCATCTAGGAGCCGCGGCAGCTTCTGCTGCCAAACGCGAACTGCGCGCCTCACTCGCGCGAAGAGAGCCGAGGCGCGCAGTTCGATTTATTTAACGTGAGTTATCCGATAATTTTTCAATATGGCTAAATATGCAAGCATCACTTTACAAAAAAAAGAAAAAACCGCGAAACAATTTTGTACATAGGTAGCTTTGTTATAAAAAATATTGTAATTTTATGTTTTTGTAACAGAACGTCGTTTTTTTTCCTCGCATTCAAAGTGAAAAGTAGAGTGTTTAACGCGAGACTAAACAACCACAATGACTCGCTTTAGTCCCTTGTGGAACAATCTACTATTTCAGTACTTAGTGAAACTCTACTGTTTTAAACTTTCGTGATTCTCACTCATATTTTAGTGAAATGCGCCACCAAAACTTACTAAAAGGACCCTGTACCTAAAGTGTGGAAAATGTGGTTTCAGTCAAAAATTCTGAAATTTTGATATGTTGTAGATTTCAGTGCCCTGAACAAAAGTTTATATGGGTGCAACCACGGTTTCCGGGTCCCTTTCCATGTTATGCTCGATTTCGTACAGTCAGCTGCAGAGAAAATTAAGTAACCCCCGCCCATACAATGTTGCATAACTAGGGGGTTACTTTTCTCTGCAGCTGTTGGTACAGTCTTCTAAATTCAGATACCTATATCGTATCGATATTGATTTGTTTGTGTAATTGAATACTTGCAACAATTAAAAGGATAGTCGAAACATAAAACTACGTTCTTATTTCAATCCGAACCACGACAACCATGATGGAAGACGATGACTCTGGAACCGCTCCTCCACAGCCAGCCCCGACAAGCATATATTATAAATCATGCATTTAGCTATAAACGATACGTCAATCACGTGCATATGAAGTTGACATTGCAGCCGTCTTATGTCTTTAACTTGCCAGCATTATCACAAAATAGGTTCAAACTAATGTCAATTGTTTAAATAAATAAGCCCGAATTGGAACTTAGTACTACTTTGATATCTGGCATGAAATCGACCAGAACATGGAAAGGGACCCGGAAACCGTGGTAGCACCCATATAGACTTTTGTTCAGGGCACTGAAATCTACAACATATCAAAATTTCAGAATTTTAGACTGAAACCACATTTTCCATACTTTAGGTACGGGGTCCTTTGCAATGATAATATTCACCCAAATATGGTTAGGTATGATTTAGGCAACAGGCTACTATTCTATCAATTGTTTCAAAATTATATTAATTATAAATAGCCATGGTTTTGACTTAGCAACATTTCGTGTGCTCCTCCTCCCCTAATTGGTAATACAAAGTTTGTATGTAAAAGTTACAAATCATCTAGTAAAATTTTAACTGAAACATCATCATCACCATCATCAGCCTGTGCTCGTCGAACTTTCTCACCTAGCTCTTACCAGCCGCATTGAGAAGATCTAGAATAAAAAGAATACTTACTCGGACCGAGAAACGGTGATCTGAATCATTTACCGGTGTTACATTAAAAATCCTCATTACCTCAACACCAGCCCTATCACACAGCGAAAATTTCCATCAAAATAAAACAATATTTCCCTTATCCTTCACTTAAAAGTCACAACGAAATTGAACAGAACCGCCTGGAAAAAAAACTCTTTGCAACGGTTCCAAATTCAAAAGCAAATGAAAAAGTTTTTTTTTCTTTAGCTGGATTTGTAAGTATTCAGTTTACAGCCAGAACCACTACCATCGTAAAACGCATTAACCCTACAAAAAGTCGACAGCGAATAAACGTGCTATCGATTTAACTTGTCGACGACATCTTTCACATGTGACTCATGTTACCGATGTTTTAAGATACCGAAATATTCATACCTACGCTCTATTAGAGACTAGCTGTGCTCGTGACTCCATCCGCGTGGACTAGTGACTGATTTTCCCCGTTTTTTTCCACATTTCCAATGTTTACTCGCTTTTATTAGTCGCAGCGTGATGTTATGTAGCTTAAAGCCTTCCTCGATAGATGGTCTATCCAATAAAAAAATATTTATTTCAATTCGAACCAGTAGTTCTTGAGATTAGCGCGTTCAAACAAACACATAAACAAACAAACTCTACAGTTTTATAATATTACTTTAGATATAAATTTTCGAGTATGCACTTAACACTATCCAGGCAGAGGTTTTTTTTGCAAGCTAGGCAAGATACATTTTAGAATTTGACAGTTCAAGTAGACTATTAACAAGTTGCAGGATCGCTCACAAACCCGCATGTGAAGCGGACGGCAACCACACTCGGACTTGTCTCAACTATTCCGACACATTGTGTCTGTGAGCCGTTTCTGAGTGCTTGGGCGCCTTTGTGGAGATCGACTTCTGTACACTCACGAACAGGGATTGTTGAGCAACTAGCCACTGTTCGCAATTTAGACGTGTAATCAATGACCGATGTAATCGACTCGATGTTAGGCTATTGGATTAGTATTACACGACTAAGTTACAAACATAGGTAAGTGGCTCAACAATCCGGGTTCGCTATGGTACCTATCCCTGTTTTACGCTCATAGCACTGATATTTCTACTAGTGACCATTAGCGCTGTAAAATAAATTCTTCTTACAAATCCTTTATGTCTTTCTAGCGAGTATTGCTAGGTTTACACGGACTTAGTACTTGTCATTAATGTAGGTGGTTAGGGACTTATACTTATACTGTATGTACAGTGACAAGTGGCAAGTAACCATCTACACAGTGGTGTTAGTGAATGATATTAGTAACAAAACACTTCGGCAGCTTTGACTAGGTAATCTACTAATCACTAATCAAATTGCACTTGCCAATGTTTACACCACTCGACAAGTGACAAGTATTAGTAGATTTTTACCTGGGGTAGGTGCTTGTCGCTTAGTAAATAGGAACGGCTACTAATTACTTGCGCTTGCAGTTCCACTAATACTAAGCACTTATACAACATGTTTACACACCTGTGACAAGTGTAAGTGACAAGTACTAAGCATTAGCTACTAACCCCGTGTAAACCTAGCATGTGGCCGCAAACCCGTGGTAACGACGCAGCCGTGTGACCGCCTCACGTGGATCGCTATCGTTTAGAGTTTAAAACGTGACTCTATTTCCATCTTTCCTAAATTAAGTGCTTCCCTCAGTGTTTTGTTTTGAGTATATAACATTTTTTATACATACATACATACACAAACATAAACATCAGCTACTTTTAGTGTAAATAAGGTTTAAACTTAGATAAATAGAGGTGTAAGAGTGTCAGGGTGCTATTAACTTAGGTACTTAGTTATTACGACATCCACGTCAGAAATGGAGAGGTGCAATTAAACCCGACGCCACATGAAGGACAAATAGTATGCATATATTTGTATCTCTTTACAAAAGATATGCTAAAAATGGTTACGTAGCGAACTAGTCATGGTTTTTCAAGGCAACGTTTCTTCTTATTTCTGAACAATATTATACAGAAATGTATTTGCACTAGTTTCTTATAAAACTTGAACAGCGGCTTCTCCGCGATCTTACGAATATTAAAAAGTCAAGCTACGAATAAGATACAGGACGAACTCATCGTTATAACTGGTTAACAGGTTACTTATGAGTATGACAAAATAAATTGTTTCTAGCAAATTAGTCGCACCACACTTTTGTTTATTAAAATACCGCAATAACGCAAGTCACGTTGTCCATACCGAATTTCAATTGAATTCAGCCGCTGGGTGTATCAGGTTATGTTTCCAAGCAAATAAACATATCAAAACAAGTAAAAGAACACCGCACTGCAACCGTAATTCATAGAAACAATGTCGCTACTAGTTTAAGAACCATTATAACTACCGTGTGGTGTCCGGTTTAAAATAACACTTCTCCAATTCTTCGATGAATGTCGTTAAAGGCGACTTGGGAATGGGTTGTTGGCTGTGTTTTATCTGAACACTAGCTTTCCGCCCGCGGCTCCGCCCGCGTGGAACTCGGTTATATTGCGGTATAAAGCACAACTATAAGAAAACTTCTCGTTTCAAACGACACACGGCGCCATCGATCTATCACCTATCGATCGGTTATCGATTGATATCGATCTATCATCGATCGATATCGATCTATCAAGCAAACTATATTTTTGTATTCCCTCGGGAACATCAATTTTTTCCGGGATAAAAAGTAGCCTATGTCACTCTCCGTGCCCTAAACAATCTCTACCTAAAAAATCACGTCAATCCATCGCTCCGTTTAGCCGTGAAAGACGGACAAACAAACAAACACACTTTCACATTTATATATTTGTACGGATGCAATATTTTGGTACCACCACCTAAAAAACGTATAAATTCTAAGTCTTTTCAATTTTTCGTGCTTACTGACCAGACTGTACCACCGCGAACCCGGATTGTTGAGCCACTTACCTATGTTTGTAACTTGGACGTATAATACGAATCCAATAGCTAACATCCTGGTCGGTCACATCGGTCATTGATTACGTGTCTAAATTGCGAACGGTGGCACGTGGCTCAACAATCCCGGTTCGTGACTGTACATTAGAGGCGCGCGGGTCTTCTGTCTTTGTAAAACAGTCAAAATGCGGTCTGTTGAGCCTCTTGTAGACGTCGAAAGTGACCGGGGGCGCGCGGGTCCCATTAGGTATTTTTTTTATTGTAGATTGCACCGCCGGACTCTTGCGCGTCGTAGGTATGCGTTACTGAATATAATTCCATAGGTTCTATTTACACAGACTGACTAAAAAGTCCGTCGCGGATAGTCTGTCGTCCAACGCGGCCCATCGGGCTACACATGGTTTTTAACCTGACATTCAACGTGTTAAAGTAAAAAAAAAAACATAGTAATTTTATTCCTATTCACATTCAAAATACATTACAATCTGAGTCACATTATCATTATAGTCTCGTGATAGCCGAATCAGACTGTTAAGTATTAATGCAACGCAATTATTAAAAATAAAAATATTGTGCCATTTGGTAATGCAAAATGGGCTTTATGCTCTTGACATAAGGCTAGTGCGCAGTGCCGTCAACACGTGCGCGCGCGCACGTGAAGGTATTGCGCAAGCCAAGGTCGAATTATGTAACGTCTAACATCGTCAACAAGACACTGTTCCTTACTATGTTGTTTGTAATGCATTTACAATATATTCACTCTCATTTGTTTATTTGCTAGCTATCGCTCGCGACTTTGTCTACTTGGAATACCTACGATTATTTACGGGAACAAATACATTCTGTATTAGAACCTTACTGGTGACTTAAACTCAATACTGATTGAAACTATCAAGATTTTCACACATTGTTCAAATAAATACAAAAAACGTCATTCAAAATGAAACTGCTTTAAGACTGACTCATAATAAAAAATACTAAGGTTGCAGTACAATAGTGACAGGATGCTAGCCTGTCGTTTAAAGCATAACGTAAACGTCCCTGTGCTCGACACTGACCCAGTACATGGCACTTGCAACCTTGTCATAGTAAAGAAAGGTGACAGATGGGTGTCGTCTATTGGGCGTTGAGGCGTCGAGCATTGGTACGTTTACCTTACCTAAACCTATTTATCCTTAGTCGCCTTTTACGACATCCACAGAAGAAATGGAAAGATGGTATTCTAACCCCGACACCCTTATTATACCCCTATCATCTAAATTTAAATCTAAAATTGTCCTAAAACTAAATACTTTGCACGATGCGTAAAATTTTATTCAGTTTTGGTGGCGCATTTTTTTGTACATTTTATCGGAAATAAAGTAATAATACTAAATCATCTAGTAAATAAATAGTTTACAAATAAAGTGGTATAACTAAATAGTATGATTTCTGTTAAAATTTACAAAAAAATGCGCTACCAAAACTGTTTTTTTTCTGGGTTGATATTCACACAAATAGCATTTTTTTCCTATAACATTTCTTGTCCTCTACCTATCTCCTTTGGGAGCATAGACGTGATGTAAATGTATAGTAAGGATAATGCATTCACACACTTAATTATTGTGACGTTAGTTTGTATAGTAATATTAAAACCTGTTCGAAATATCTCGTAAAAAGTAGTCTGGTTTGGTTCGAATTTTTTGTCATAATGAGGATAATGTGTTACAAACAAGAATTTTCGATTTATTGCTATGATATTCTAAAGTCTATCAGATTTTGAAAAGAAAGAAACATTATTAGCAAATAAAAGTTAGATCTCTCTGGTGTCGGGTTCGGAGTAACACCTCTCCATTTCTTCCGTGGATGTCGTAAGAGGCGACTAAGGAAAATAGGTTAAGGTTTAACCAACAAGCTAGCAAAATATCATTATTACACTACACTTCTAAAATAATAGAATCTTCTTTAATAGTTATGCTAAAACTGGATGTGAAGCGGGATATAGTTATAGTTTTGTGTGATCAGCTCCATTTACCCCATCTTGGAACACAGAGTAGATGTGTTTCTACCATTACTTCCATGAATAAGGTAAACGTCCCTGTGCTCGACACTGACCCAATACATGGCACTTGCAACCTTATGTCATAGTGAGACAGGTGACAGATGGGTGTCATCCAACTGGGCATTGAGGCGTCGGGCATTTGGTACATTTACCTTACCATCAACAGTCTAAAAAAACAGGTTTTTTCCGCGTGGAGAATCCACTTCATGGAGTTTTCTAGTTTGATAGGTTAGTTTCATATTCGTCTATAAAAAGCAATTAGGCGTACCAAAGTACGAAATCTTATCGACATATAAATTTGACTTGATATGAAATGATTGATTAGATGAAACAGAGTGGGGCGTGGTCGTTATAACAAATACAAGGTCGGTAGACTGTAACTATTTGAAATAGTGGAATTGTTTGTAATTTTTCCCCGAGTAGGTACCGCAGTATAGTCCCTGGGCCCTGGCGTCTAATTTGGCAAAGGTTTAAGCCAAGTTTACCATAACCTGTCATTATTATACCTGCCAACTAAAAACCTAATAAAAAAACCGACTCCAAAAAAAACCCTGCACAAAAAGATTTACACATTTTGCTATTGAGCTTAAACAAAAAATGGTTAAGCTACGCTAATTCCAATTTGTACCTATCTATGTTACATATTTACAACAGTAACGTATTACTATTTAACACGTAGGTATTAACATTTTTACAATCATTATTTATGTTTGGAGTTGGTGCCACTTGGCTTATTAAATATCATTTCTCCTTACCCGTGGTTGCAGGCTGGCAGTTCCCTCGATTTCTCCAAGACTTCGTGCCAATTTCGAGTTGTACCCTTTCGATTAAAAAAAATAATATGAAAATCGGTTCAAAAAAAATTGGTTGAATTGAGAACCTCCTTCTATTTTGAAGTCGGTTAAAAATGCTAGAGGTGGCCAACGAAACGTGAAACGATAGAAAGTTTGTCAATTTTTAGGGCTTGTACACAAAACCGCGATGCGATGCAATGCGGCGCCGCAAATTCGCAAAATCCCGGCAATTTTTATGGTTAGTTGAGTAGCGTAGAGTTCATAGGTTTTTGCGATGCCACGTCGCATCGCGGTTTTGTGGACAAGCCCTTAAGGGTAAACCCATTTAGATAAGTAGGTTTGAAACTGATTAGACAAATAGATGAATCTTACCTGAACATACAAATACTAATTGTACACATTGTCTACCCGTATGACTTGTACTTGCCATAAGGACGTCGTGTAGCAAAGCATTTAAAAGACCATAACTGCGCCGACGCGGAAGCATGGTTGTATACTAATGCCATTAACAACTTATGTAACTGACGTGAGAATATGTATGTATGTATGTAACTGACACTCGCTTTACGCAACTCATATAACAACGATTTAGATAAATTACTCCTTCATAAACAGATAAATTCAGGTAGATTATGGGAATAGTAGGGTAGGACTTAGTAGACTGTGGGATTCCTGTCAGGTGTCGGGTTAGCATAACACCTCTCCATTTCTTCCGTGGATGTCGTAAGAGGAGACTAAGAAAATGGACCGGCATCCTTGAGAATTTGCTTTGGAAGGCATGCTAACCTGTCGGTGTTATACCTGCTAAACACAAAAAAAAACTGCTAGAATCGGTCATGAAAAGTGAAATAGTCATGATATTGTCTATGTAGAGACTCGTGCGCTCTGCCTATGTTACCATCACGAACAGGGATTGTTGAGCCACTTACCTATGTTTGTAACTTGGTCGTGTTATACTAATCCAATAGATAACATCTGTCAGTCACATAGGTCATTGATGACACGTCTAAATTGCGAACAGGGGCAAGTGGCTCAACAATCCCTGTTCGTGTACATAAAATAATTTTAAACAAAAAAAAACCGACTTCAAATTTGGGCTATACTGAAAGCATTTGTCTAATAATGAGGGTGACCTT
>BHDV01010211.1:90710-128355 GCA_005406045.1 Adoxophyes honmai
CCCCCCCGAAACTAAATCCTTATTGTAGAATTGTTTTATCGTAATCCCGCGGGATCTATGCATTTTTTCGGGATGTAAAGAAGTCTGTGTGATAATCCTGGGCCTGTCAGCTTCTTGTGTACCAAATTTCATCATAATTAGTCCAGTCTTTTAGGCGTAAAGAGGTAATAAAGACACACATTCAAAAACTTTCGCATTTATGAATAGTGTGATTTTGAGACGATAAAGAAGATAAATCTATCTACAAGTATTCAAAATGTGAGTTATTCGTATTTTTCATTATAACGAGTTTCATATTCTTAATCGCATTTAACCTTGTACTTTTTTTTATTGCGGAATGAAATAAGAAAATTACCACTAGCCCAATATAACGTGTAGGAAACCGCATTCGGCCCAAAGTGCAACACAACCTTTCAACGTGAAAGTGAAATAAACGTTTTGAGGGAAGTTTCCAATCCGATAACTACTACCGTCCTTAAATGCTGAGAGAAGGCCTGTACTCAGCAGTGGGATGAACATACCCATTTCACCCCGTATTCCAGGAACATTCCCATTATGACACCGGAGCAGACAATGACGTCATCAAAATACCAATTGGAGTTTACCTAGCACTTAGGGGATTCCCGCTATCAAATCAGCATATCGGTGATACGTGACGTTATAGTATGCAGCCGAACACAAAAACAAGGTTACACCTACTAAATAATCTTTTGTTTGTTTCAAATAAACAAATGAGGTACAAGTTTAACATCGCCATGAATACTAGGACACAAATGTGACATAACATAATACTTTTTGTATACTCATGTAAAAATTGTAATCTAGCCTTTTATAAAAAAAAATGTGTTGCGAAAATGAACTCTCTTTGTTTTTGTTGTTATTCACCAAAATAACAAGTCGTAATTTATAATATCAGCTACAGACTATAAGCACTTCGCTTTATACAAGTACCGCTTCTAATCTTAATATTCGGCGTAGTAAAATCACACAACACCCAAACAATTAGGATATCTGTACCGAAATAAGCGTCGCATGTTCTCTTCAATTCCATGCCCTTATTAGAACCAGACGTTTCTTGCGACGCAATTTTTGAACAAAGAATTACGAAATATTTGTTTTTTTTATCGATCAGCGATAAACACTATCAGGCTTGCTTAGTCACCCGGTTATTTTAAGGTTATTCCGAACAAACACACGACATGCTGCAATAACACTGGCCACGAACAAAACAAGTGGTAAACGCCGTACATTTAAAAAAATACACACCCCACTTTTTAAACATGGAATGAAGTTCAAAGTCACCCCGTTATCCAGCCTGATTTGTTTATTTAAAAACAATTGTTTTCTAATCGGTTATTGCACATGATTTAAAAAGTCTACGCTATAGGTATCATTGGAATTGTTATATTATGTTATATCAAATGAGGATGTGCCAAGCACATATTCCGGTATACGATAACAGCAATGCCATAGGTATTTTGCTCCCTTATCTTTTGTAATCAACATTGTTCGATAAACAAAATAGGATGTGAAAAATATTCTTTATGAATCACAGTTTATCACACGTTACGTTCTAATTTTAATGAAAAAACTATATGTATCTAATAAATAATCGACATTGATTCACGCGATTCTCCGTTTCCGTTTCCCAAGAAACGTCATGGTTGTGAGTCATGGAATTGGCGCCAAAACTTGTCGACGCGACGCCATTACGTTGTTTTTTTTTCTAATTCAATGTCAATGACGCGAATTGGATACTCGGATGCTGGTTTCTTATGTAACCTAACGTGTTATGCTTGCGTAATACCTATTTAGAATATAGTTCTAAGAATCGTTAAGGTAAGCAAATTAATATTTTATCTATACTGGGATTTGCTTGATAAGTTGATAACAAAACAATAGGTATTACACAATGTTTTTCATAATTGAGTCTCAAGTTTGCTATCGTTGTTGTTCAAAGTTTTTCTTTCTACAAAAAAAGCTTTATATGTAAACAAAATCATGTTTTGGTTAGTGATATTTGGTTGGCAGTAGTTTTAACTAGTAATTAATGATAATTTTAAAATTTACGTTATCGTGCGTAACGTACCTACTCGATTAACGTTAAGTAATCAAAACACGATTATTTTTGTGTTTTGAAGTAGTTTCGTAATACTGCGCTCCTCTTTAATAACATCGTTAACTTGTTTATCCTAAAAATTTTATATAATTACATTAAAAACAGTGACTTATATCATAATTATTATATCAGTTAGGTACAAAGGCACTAAAACAAATACAATTATGTATTTATCTCTAAAATAAGTAAGTATAAAGTTTATTGTAAAAAAACAGGATGTACAAAAAAAAATTAAGCAATATGGTACAAAGACCTTTGAGACACAGAATTATTAATTTCATTATTAATTATTATATTACTTAATTTATCCCGACAAACGTGGAATTAACCGACTCTGTTAAAACAAACTAGTATATAAATACCAGGTCCTATTTTATCTAATTCAGCGTCTTCAACATTTTTTTTGCGCCCTATAACATTAAAAAAATCCTTTTTCTGATACTTCAAGTCAGGATAACAAATAGGTCATTTTAAGAATTCAAATTCCTGACCTGTACCAATGTTCGTAATTTGGTCGTGTAATACTAATCCAATAGGCAATAATAGCTAACCTCAAGTCTGTCACATCGGTCATTGATTACACGTCTAAATTGCGAACAGTGGCAAGTGGCTCAACAATCCGAGTTCGTGAATGTACAAAAGGTGGCGTGATTACACGTGCAATCGGAATCTTATCTAATGGACAAGCCGGAACATGTTTTCACTCTAGATTTTTCCGGAATGGTCTTCTCACTCAGTTTTGCTCTAAAACTGATGCAATTTTGGTATACATTGGATAATAGTTGCAATGACTCAGGTATTAGAATGAGATTGTGATAAGTGCGTAGTTGACTACAAATCATCAGCTATTTTGCTAGAAAAGTACAACATATCTATTAATCAGTAGGTACCGTACATATTTTATATCAAGTCATTGTACCGTGTGGTCTCGGGTTAGAATATCGCCTCTCCATTTCTTCCGTGGAATTCGTAAGAGGCGACTTATGAAAATGATGTCAGAGTATATTTTAGGCGACAGGCTAGCAACCTGTCATCATTACCCCTTTTTTAGGGTTCCGTACCCAAAGGGTAAAAACGGGACCCTATTACTGAGGCTTCGCTGTTTGTCTGTCTGTCTGTCTGTCTGTCTGTCTGTCTGTCTGTCTGTCACCAGGCTGTATCTCACGAACCGTGAGAGCTAGAGAGTTGAAATTTTCACAGATGATGTATTTCTGTTGCCGCTATAACAACAAATACTAAAATTAAAATAATTATAATAATTAAGGGGGGCTCCCATACAAAAAAAACGTGTTTTTTTTGCTATTTTGGATCTATTTAAATAACTGTAACAGGTAAATACTTGAAATGCTCACAGAATATTTAATTAAATATTTACTTTAAAAGAAAATAATTAGAATAAAATAAAATTAGTATTTAAGGGGGGCTCCCATACAAAAAACCTATTTTTTGGCAGTTTTTTTTTGCTGTTTTGGGTCTATTTAAATAATTGTAACAGCTAAATACTTGAAATGCTCACAGAATGTTTAATTAAATATCTCCTTTAAGAATAAATAATTGAATAAAAATAAAATTAGTATTTAAGGGGGGCTCCCGTACAAAAATTCTGATTTTTTGCAGTTTTTGGTACGGAACCCTTCGTGCGCGAGTCCGACTCGCACTTGGCCGGTTTATTTTGTTTATAGACTTGAAATTAGTCTGTCATGGTTTGGTCTACGTAACGTTTTGTGTGCTCTGCCTACACCATTACGAGGAACATAGGCATGATGTATGTATATACCTATGTATGTACATAATAGCAATGAAAACAGTAGTCTATGTAAAAGTATTGGAGGTGACTAATAACTTGGCAATGTAGATGGCAGCGCCACGTGAACACTCGCTCAGGAAATTCCGATGATCATTCATCAAAATATTTTGTATGATACAATGTTTTCAGTGAACTTCCCAAATTTCAAAACTCAAATACTTTTCGAGGCAAATTGGAATAACCGATACATGTTGGCTGTATAGATCATCCCATGTTAGGGTTCGTACACACGAAAAGGATCAAATTTTGCATGAAGAAAAATCTTAGTCTGAAAACATATAACCGATTTTGCTAATTACCCATGTCATATAGTTATTAAAACCTCGTTGTTCATATTCACTCGTAAAACCTTGTCTTCACAAATATACACAATTACTACTTGACCCGGTGAACTTTGAACCGCTTTTTATGTTCTTAAATGGAAAAAATTTGAAATTTTCACAAAAATGTTTCATAGTAAGGCATCATTTCAATTTGAACTTCTCAATTACCAAACGTAAAATTAAACAGGCCTGTGACGTCATAAGTTCCAAGGAAAGCGATCAACCCATTAATCGAGTAACGTCACAGCAGTCAGAGTGTGCGCAAAATGACTCACCTTGATTTTGATGATCGTTAACAAAATAACTCCATAATAATGACAATATTTTTCGTCATGTCTTATCTGTTTACGTCACGGATTCCTCTATCATCTCTAAATTGGAAAATACGAATTCGGAACTTCATATACGCCATGGCATTCGATGAATAAAAAAAACGCACATAACTCACGTCTTAGAACACGGTTTAGGATATCACCTCAACATTTCTTCCGTGGATGTTTTAAGAGGCGACTGAGACTATAGGCTAGGGTACAACATAACCAGGGATCGTAAAAAAATGCGACATTGTTTACAATTATGTTGGACATGACTCCAAAATTAATCAAAATGTTGATTAATTATTAATCGAAATATAATTTGAACTTTCGGAGATAATCGTTTATTCATAAAGTGATACTATAGTATATACTTACACTATATACGTATATACTATAGTAACCTAAAAAAAAAAGTTACGACGACGATGAATTACATAATTTGTTCGTTCTTACTAAAAAAAGGTATCGTTTCCGTAATTAATTTTATAATCATAATGAATAAATAACGATTTGGAAAAAATACTGTCAATTTTTTTTGAATAAACCAATACTTTAACAAACTTTTGTATTTATTGACTAGGAATCAAATTATATGTCAAGTACAAAATTAAAAAAGTATATGCTAGAAGTGGCTGCGAGTCGTGAAATAGTTATAATCATGGTCATGTCTATTTCACGTTTTGTGTGCTCTGCCTACGCCATTTGGGACGTAGACGTGATTAAGTATGTACGAGTATGTATGTAAAAAATTAATTAATTACGTACGAGTATGTATGTAAAAAATTAACAATGTCGCAAATTTTTCCGATCTCTGAACATAACTTAGTATTAGTTAAATAGTGACAGATTTTTCTTCTAAATTAAAAACCTTAAAAATAACAACATGAGTGAGTCTCACGGTCGTAGTTTGTTTAAGTATGTAAAGTTTCGTATGCTCTGCGTACCCCGAGGAATACAGATATATGTATGTGACCAAGCTACGTGCTCGCTATCACGGATTAGGTATATATTAAAGAGTGACCTAACAACTTCTACTTGTGTTTTGCCGACAAAGATTAATGACGTTAACGATTCTTATTAAATACGGATACGAATGTAGATTGATTACATTGGTCTCTTGACTTAAAATCATCTACTATTACTGAGACTTTTCTGTCCGTCCGTCTCTCACGAACCGTCCTATCTAGTACAACAACAAATACAAAAAAAGTAAAATTATTATTTACCTGTAGCTCCCAAGCAACAATCGTGATTTTGGGTCAGTTTTTTAGGCGTTTTTTGTCGATATAAATAACGGTAACTATAACATAGTTGTATTGTATAACTATAAGTTGTATATTTATCTACTTTAAAATAAATAAATATATTAATATTAAATAAGTACTTAATAACCGATTCTTAGGCCTATGTCCAGCAGGGGACAAATATAGGCTGATGATGATGATGATGAACCGATTCTTTGCACTTTTGATATATTAATACAGTATTCCCAAGAAAATAAGTCGTATAGGCTGTTACCGTCTGCGCCGAGAAGCGCAGAACGTTATCTGAGAGTAGCCGAACGAGTAATTTATCTATATTGAACTTTATTTACAAACGCTCTGGACACAATTTTGCTTGCTATGCACACAAACTTTGTCGGCTACTCGCCGCAATTGGCGCTGGGGTGCTAGACATCTGTCATGAGTCATCTGTCTGAGACTTCAATCAATAACCAATCACAACGCAAGTGTTCAGCGCGCGAAATCATTGGTAGATCGATGTTTCCCGCTCCACAAAACTGATTTACTACGCAGGTATATCGTGGAGCATTCTTTGTTTGGTAATACTGTAGTCTACTCCAAGCGCGAAACGGCTCGTGCATGTTGCTTTGCTAGCTTACAGGACTAAACATACCTGTCACTGCCTAATTAGAGACCCCAGAAAATGACAGGTACGGACAGCTGCAGCGAAAGGTAACCCCCTAGCAATGAAACATTGTATGGGAGGGGGGTTACTTTTCTCTGGAGCTGACTGTACCTAGTCTCTCCCGCGCGCGAGTTGGCACGCGCGCTGCCTTGCTAAAGATAATAAACTATGCTATTAAAATGTGTGGTTAAAGTTTCTAGAATGTTCCGCCTTCCTGAGTTGCCGATAGAAAAACGCCGAGTCAGATTTACCAAAGCGCCATATCATTATTGAAATCTTATCCTACGAAAAATGTCGGAACACCTGTTTGTTGATAGGCCTGAGTATTTGTTCATACGTACCATCGCGAACAGGGACTGTTGAGCCACTTACCTATGTTTGTAACTTGATCGTGTAATACTAATCCGTCACATCGGTCATTGATTACACGTCTAAATTGCGAACAGTGGCAAGTGGCTCAACAATCCCGGTTCGTGACTGTACATAGGTACATCACGCCTTTATTCCCAAATACCTAGGGTTCTGTAGCCTTATCTAGCATAATCTTTATGTTATAAGTTGAGAGGGATAATAGTGAAAATTGCTAATTTGTCGTCTATAATAATTATACCTTAACCTATTTCCTAATCGTCTATTATGACATCCACGAAATAAAAGGCGAAATAAAACCACACAGCATCACATCGGCAGCACTTTCTCGATTCAAGATATTTATTAGAAAGGTAAAATTTATGCGTAAGTATTTAAAGTCACCTTTACAAGGATGTCCTTTTTGTTACGTTTTTTGACCTGTAATTTTAAAATGTGAGACAATTGTTTATGCATTTTGACACTTTCTTTGTCTCGAGGTCACTTTAAAGTTGTCGATTTGAATAAAAAATACCTGAAAAGTAAGTTATTGACCCGCAGCGCTATTGTCTAACGGACCAAAAATCTACTTACCTACATCGTTTTTAATTTGACAGTTTCAGTGTCAGTGTGTTGTCGTTTAAATTTCAAAGCGATTTTTGGTTTCAACGGCTCCAGTTAATTTCTTCTGAATTTGAACCTTTATAAGTTTTATTCACTTCGTAATATGAACATTTGGACGGCCAACCAGCCAGCAATTTCAGGTCAAAATGAGGAAAGTATCATAAAAAGTGTTACCATGTGTATATTGTGTACCCAGACATTCCAACCGTCTGTACTTTGTCAGGTCACGTCACTATCACGCGCGAGGACCGCTGATAACAAGTGTTTCACGCGAAATTTTATCAGAATAGGTATGCCCAATGTACATTACGCAATACGTAACAAGTGAGTCTGTCGTCTAAGAACGTCGCTGGCGCTTAGACATACTTGCTCACTTACGCCCTTTTGGTGTCGCTTAGCAAAACTAAAAATAGGTATCCGATAAATATGCGGCCATTTTGATGATATGACGGTTTCGGCATTTGTTTTCGAAATTTGGTTCTTTATCGGTATCAGTAACCTATGCCTGTTTAATGTAACAAGATAAATCCAAGGTTTTTTGTTCAGTAACACAAGACTCTATGGAAATTACGTAAACTCAAATGTTGCCATGCAATTAAAAAAAAACTTTAAAAAACGTGTTTTTTTTATCGAATCACGTGACTTGTGTCGCATCGTAACCCAAGGTTTGTTAAGATGTTGTTAAGCCAATAAAGTGGTATTTTTTATATTTTATGTGATAAAAGCTGAAGTAGAGTGTCACGCCCACCTTCTTTATTTACATTTGATATCGGTCTTTCGTCACCACATTCTTGGTCCCAGATCGTGATAAAAAAAAATGTGACTGATAATTCACGGAATGTCGAACTGAATGAACAATTATTACTATAGGCCTATCACTACGTCATGCGAAATGTCAACGAATCCGTCATCTGTGTCAAAATTGTTCTAGAAAAATCGGACGTTACCACCTTGAACCTTTTCGTTGCAAATGTCATACTCGAATTGATATTTCGTATTATCAGCTAAAGATAAAAAGAAATGAGTATGAAACAGTTCCAAGTTGGCTACGATAATTATTTTTTGACTGTTAACAACTGTTATCCAATAAGGCTTCTGCAACTGAAATATAATCAGTCTTCATATTTACACATGTACACTAGGATGCAAAAGTGCATGGACAAATCCAAATGAAGATCGTGTGCAGCTATTTACGCCGTGCAACAGCGTTAGGCAGCTAACTAACAATAAGCCGTATTAGTTCGATGATTTTCTACTAGATGGCGTTGTAACATCAAAAAAAAACAAAATTTCAATATTTTTTGTATCTTTCCTCTTCGTCTTCACAATTTTATTAAATTTTAGTCAATTACTAAAAGATGCCACAATTCCCTTATTTTTTTATTTTTTTAATAAACATATTTGAGAACTTGAAATCTTTATTTCAAAACACTCCAAATGTCCGATTAAAAAAACACAATGTTTTTATAACCATAGCGAGGATTTGAACTCAGATCGCCTAAGATCTTTGCAGATTAAACGTGCCGTATATGCATTTGGCCACGAAGTTGATACACAATACAGCGAAATTTACTATCACTATTATTAACTCAGTCAATTAGACCTTAACGACATTCCAATAAGAACGCAAATTCATGCTGACTAAAAATGTAAGGGGGTAGATTGAAGATAAGTAATTTGAGGGTAGGATGAAGAGAAAACATCATGTCAGATCCATTTTTCAACAAACAAGTTATAGATTATAGCCCACACAGATATATTTAGCCCACAATAAGATTTTATTATCTGCGTTTATTCGACGGAAATATAAGTTCTCGAGCCAACATAAATCTAATTTCATGACGCACATCATTATAACATTCACGGTGAATGCAAAATTTTGTGAGAAATCGCCAGTTTAACCGTAAGTATTTTTTTCTACTAACGATGTCTACTATGTAATTGATAAATTAGTAAATTGATACTTTGAAAATTTTCCGTCTCACTTAAAACATAAAACTATAAATTGTCTTTTGGTTTGTTTCAGAGAAATCTGATCGTTTCTTGGGTTTGAAGATAAGAAGTCGAGGGCCGGCAGACGCAGTCTCTTAGATGCTTTGCAGCATCAGTCATACCAATAGCCCCACACCCGGAAAACCACAAGGATTACTTTTGGTTTTATTCCAACCAACTGCTACGCTAAATGTGTTCAATACCGTATGGCTATCATTCATCGTGCCCTGCATAGCAAGAAAATCAGATGTAGTCAATCGTTATTACTTTATAATACGACACGAAATCTATTAAGTATTTTAAAACGTGAACGTGATGTGTTATTAAGTTATTATTCAAAATGTGAACTATTGCCAAGTGACCATTATTTCAAAGAGAATGTTAGTTAATTTGTTATCAATATTGTGCATTCTATACTAGCTATGTTAACCAGGATATTATTATGCAATTTTAAAATGTAGTCGCTATTAAAATTATGTATTTTTATTGTGGTAAAGCTTCAATCATCTTTCCGATTCTGGAAACGAATACTTAAGCTTTAAAACCTCAATAAATTTACACACAAATGGTTTTTGTTCTATTAAAAACGATAAATTATTGAGAATCAGCTCTCGTATGGTTTAAGTAAAATGTTTTACATATATCAATTGTTGGTTTTATTTAATCCTCTGTTCAAAGATAAATACGGACTCTTATTTAAAATTAAAAGTGATAAATTAATTTTATAAAAAAATAAATAAAAAAAATACAAAAAGTTGCACATGTTGTGGGATTCGAACTGGAGGCACATTAACACTTTTAATACTTTAGTCCATTACCGTCTCACGATGCCACCGGGCTTCGTTGACAGTCTTACGAAATAATGCTATAATTGTAGTGTTAGTGTTGTAAACAAAGGCGCTTGAAATGGTGGAAAATAAAAGTATAGTATCTTAGTCAAAGAACCAAAGATGACGTAAAAATCAATAAAAACATAAATTTGTATAAAAAGAACTGTAATCTTCCATTTATGTAGCATATATGGGCACAGCGCCATCTAGTGAAACATGATCACAACGGTTTAGTCGCAGCTAAAGCGCCATCTAGTGATGGCTATGAAAACACGGCTTTAGACGTCAAACGATTGCCGCCTCTAAGCTGTCCATGCAATTTTGCAGCCTGCTGTACTTAAACCTACATAGCTACTCTCCTTCTAATTGGAATGCCACTTTTTACTGTGTCATTGGATATATATTTGTATACTACCTAAATAATATTTCTGTTGTATGTATTTTAACGAATGGAAACCTTGTTTACGATATGGAATTTTAGATGGATATCAATAATGGTGAGGAAATAATTTTCAAAGAATACCAACGAAAAATATTCCTAAGCGCCAGGTTTTTCTCATACGTGGTTTAGATGTTTCTTCTGTACTAAACCATATTCTTACTAGAATACTATTTGTACTAAAGTAAGCTTTAGCAAACTTAACTACTTACGGTGCATTAAACCAAACGAGGTTAAAATTTTGTATTGAAATTTCTTTATATTATAGTATAGAATTATTTATATTTCAGTAAACGCCAATTAAATCAATGCAGACTCCAAATCAACAGGATTTTCTGATCACGTAGACTTCCACGAAATTTAATTACAGAAAATCCTGGCGCACGGGGAAACTAAAATATCAATAATTACAATATTAGCGGTCGCGGACATAAATTCATGACACTTAAACCATAAATATAACGTATTTCAACAGCCGCTTGTAATCTTTACTCAGAATTGTTTTAGTACTGGCGCTTAGGGAAATAGGAAATTGATCCATGCAAAAATTTTAAATGGGAGAAAAACTATTGTACTCGATTTCCCTAGAGCTAAAAACAATCATGACAATACGGGGATGTATAATTAAATTAGGTTATCTGATACTAAAGCGACTATTTTACAGGGAAGTTGTGTCTTTTGAAGCAAAACGACAAAACACTTCTCACTTGACCAACTGTCTCGCTATACAAATTTCCAATACATATACAAAATATCAGCTCAATGAGTAAACGCTCACTGGCAAGATTTGATCACAAGGATAGGCGAAACTAAATAAAATCATGTCATAAAAGGTTTCAATTTAGATTTAAGTGTTTTTAAGACTTTAGATGTCTATAAGACGATGTACATCCACTTTACTCAAACTGATGCTAGAAGTGCGGCTGCGAAGCGTGCAATAGTCATGTCATAATAATGTCTATTTCACGTTTCGTGTGCTCTGTCTATCCCATTTGGGAACACAGGCGTAATTATATATGTATGTACATCCGCTTTAAAATTTTCAATGACTTTATGAACATCCTTGATAAAAATCGAAATGAAATACTTATCAAACGGTTAAAATTAATTTACTTACTGAACGGCATTCAATCTATATCAGATAACAATATATTGCATTTTATCTTTTCTGGTAATTTCATATAACAAAACAAGGACAGAGAATACAAGAATGACATACGAGGAAAAGAATTCGAAGATAACATTTTGCGAAGGTAGGTAATTTTAATCCACTGAGGCAGTTGAAACCGGAGGTGACATTAGCTAAACAGATAATGTTATGTTGAAGAATGCCAATAATTGGATATTTGTCATATCTTGATTAAATAGGCAATTACTACTACTGAAAAATCTCCTCGACTATCACTGATAAAAGACAAATCAAATTAAGGATAAGTACCCAGATTAAGGACAGAAGTAATTATTGTCTGTAAAACATAATATTGCCTACCTGGTAAAATTAGAAGGAACTATTCAAAATCATTTATTTTCATCAAAAAATTATTTAAAATCGTTCAGATATTCAAGTATTTTAGGGCAAGTGTGTTAGGGCAAGGCGGTCGAGGGCGCCCTCGAAAAACGTATATCGACCAGATCGGCGATGTACTAAACAAAGCCCAAATAAGGAGTACCCGAAACCGTCGAGCGTGTATGACAAGAGTGATGAATGTGAGTGAAGCGAGAGAAGTATGTCAGAATAGATGCGAATGGCGCTCTGTTGTCTCTGCCTACCCCGCAGGGAATAAGGCGTGACGGTTATGTATGTATGTATGTATATTCAAGTACTAAGTACCTAAGGCAAAAAGGCAAATCACTAATAGATACTTAACAAAAGTGCAACGTACCCGGCTCTAATGTCCCCATCATACAGACACAAATCACGGCTGTTTCTGAATGGGTAGGCAGAGCGAAACATGACATAGACCAAACCACGACTGTCTCACACCACGCAGCCACTTCTAGCATAATTTTATTTTCCTCATAATACCAACAGCTAGGTAATCCCAACCTTGAACCTTGAAATTGTTGAACCAATTTAGTTATTTACCTTTTTCTCGTACCTACTTGACATTCATTAACATTATTTTTTGGTTATTTTTAATTGAAGGCAAAGAGAACAAAGCCTCGTCTGTTTTAAGTAAGGCCGGCGCCACGTCTGGTTTTTAAGTAATTGAAATGCTGAAGCTGAATGATATATTTCAATGTATAAAGGACACTTCCACCGACACAACACATCGTTCTCAGATGGAATAAATTGAAAAAAAATACCACTTTTTATGTACGAGCTAGATTACTAGGCACTATTGGCTATTAAATCAGTGTTCGACAGAACGTTTAAAAAAACCGTCTTCATTTCGCGCCAAAACTGTTTCCATTCATGGCTGACAGGACAAACGTCAGTTTACCATAGACAGTCAGTGTTTCCTGTGCAAGAAATTAATTCTTTCGAAACTCTTGGTCGGCTTTAAATAGGGTTATTGGATGTACCTATTGAAACGCTCACCTGTATCATGCGTCCAGTGACGTGTTTACCATTCGACCATGACCTGATTCACATTTGAAGAATAACTTCCCAAATGTCTTAAGTCAACGCGTAGACTTGAAATTTGACATTTAAATACGTGGTGTTAAAGGCTGATTCATTGAATGCTTGAACTATAAGACAACTTGTGCAAAATAGCTCATATTATGTAACATTTTTGCGCAGTATGTTTGATTTGTTTTCGTGTTTTGTTAATAGTTGCAGACTTATGCGCAAAATCACACCAATATTATAAAAAAGTTTGTGAGTGTCAGTGAATGTGTTTGTTACTTCTTGATAGGACCAATGATGAAATTAAGTATACAAGAAGCCAATATCCAGGATTAACACAGGCTACCCTAAAAAAATGCATAGTTCCCGCAGGATTGAAGGTAGCGAATTGCACTTAGACTGAGTCGCAGACATCAGGTGGTCCATAAAAACGTAAATGTAAGGTTAGTTTTTGGCATATGGCAACTCTATGGTTTTTTTACCATTCTCTCTGCGCACAATGGCAGATAAGATGGCGGTCATGTTTTATGTGACATTTTTAATAACAAGTTGTTTAATCAGAAACGTTTGTTCTTCAACGCCCTCCGACCCACATAAATGGGACGTCTGTTACTGGGCCGATTTAACTAAATGAGAATAACATTTGTTATTGGAATAAGTCAGTTTTACTCGCTTTTTTCATATGAAAAAAATATTACATACATACATATTCTCACGCCTATATTCCCAAGAGGGGTAGGCAGAGCACATGAATTCTAAAATTCAGTGCCACGTTTAGCAATTTCAGGGTAAACAGCTGGTTAAACGTGAAATTGCAGTGACAGGTTGCTAGCCCATCGCCCACAATATACACTAACCCTTTCCCAGAGTCGACTCTTACGACACCCACGGGAAGAAAGAGGGAGGTGCTATTCTAACCCGGCACCACACGGGGCCAATATTAACTCTCGATAAAGACCTAAGCAACTTCAAAGGCTAGTTCGTACTAAGCTAGTATTATAGTCGAATAGCGAGCAATTTAGTAACTTAAGTGTCTTAATTGATGTAAGAGATATTATAATAGTGACAGAATGCTATGATGCCTGAAGCATACCTTAACCTATTTCCTTAATCGCCTCTTACGACATCCATGGAAGAAATAGACAAGTGTGAATATTATACTTAAGTAGATAACAGCCTATAAAAACTACCTCATCTCTCTATCATCCCTAATATCTATATTCACATCCTACTACCTGCTCGCGAATCCCATTTTACGGTACAAAGTAAATACAAAATTCCAAAACAATTGACAAACTGTCTCGAACCGCTAACCGCGCTTTTCAAAGCCAGACTGTGCAATTTACACACTCTTATTCTACCGCTTACATTGCACTATTAAAGAAACAAAACATAATCAGGCATGCAAAACAAAACACTATTCAATCATAGATTCTCATATTATTTACTAAAACACGTATTGTGCCGCGGTCATTGTGTCCGCAAGTATGTTGTTTGTTTGTTTGTTTTTACTATAGGGATTTAATATGTTGTATAAGGGCTTATTTAAGCGTTACGACCGCTAGTACAACCTGTCGTATTTATGTCATATAATGGCATTAAGGTCATAATATTTAAAAGTAGCGCGATGGTTTAAGAGGATAGGAGTCGCACAACTTCTCCATACAAACGTAGTCCCCTGTTTTCTCCCTGAATAATGACACTAGTGCAAAAAAAATTTTTTCATGAAATTTGTATCTGTTATGGCTATGATTTGCTTTTATCGATATTCTAAATTTTTTTTATTTATTTATTTAGAATATCGATAAAAACAAATCATAGGGGCATAGCCACAACAGATACAAATTTAATGAAAAAAAAACTTTTTTGCTCTAATGCCATTATTCAGGGAGAAAACAGGGGTCTACGTTTGTATGGAGCAGTATGTATGTATGTATGTGTGTAACTCTTTATTGTACAAAATAAACATGACAAATGAACAAGTGAATAAACATAATGAAGAAGTGGTGCGACTCCTATCCTCTTAAGATCGCTCGGCGAAACTAGTGGGGGTAATCGGCGCATCGGGGGCTATGCGGGGAGGTGAAGTGCGACTGATCTACCAATAAAGTGTCGCCGTCCACCCCCCTCGCTCCTCGGATACCGAAGAGACCTTAAAATTGATTACTGCGCATACCCTTTCTACTTTTATCGAGCGATCTTAACCGCGCGACCTATATCTCGGGTCGGGTTGGGGTTTTGGGTTATTTCGTTAATGCCTAACTAAGTCGTATGTCAAAATCTAAAATTCAGTTAGAAAAGGCTACAAAATGTACGTAGTCGTGATTTCATGTAGTGTAAATATTGACTCTTTTTTTTTAGTTTGGTTAAAAACAAAATAAAATGCCAGAATTTACAAGTTAGCAGTCACTGAATACGGCGGTAGGCAATAGGGGAATATAGTGACATAAGTATATAATATTATGACGCGTTGAACAGTGTTATGCAATAAAAACCTGTTACATATGTATTCAGCTTTATTCAGTTCCAGGAAAACGTACGTAGTAACTAGGGCATTATACAGTTTCTATGAAGAATATCAAATGACGGTTTTTGCTGTACTTGAACTGCGCAGTAAAATAATTTAAATATAATAACGTCATGTATATTTTTGGGGACACTTATGCCGTTGTTGATGAAAGAATCGTAAAAAAAAGTAGCAGGGAAGCGTCGAATTTTTAAATTTAAATCCATTTTTAGCAACATAACCTAAGTACCCGAAACCGACGTGTGTGTGGAACGATAGGGTTGAATGTGAATGAAGCGAGATAAGTACGGCATTTAGCATTTAGGAGCTAAAACTTTCGTGGTTCTTACTCATATTTATCACTTTTTTTTCAATTCTTCTGTTTATGTCGTAAGAAGCGGTTGAGGAAATAGGTTTAAGTATGTTTTTAACCGACTTCAAAAAAGGAGGAGGTTCTCAATTCGTCGGGATCTTTTTTTTTTGTGTGTGTTCGCTGATTACTCGAAGACGCCTGGACCGATTTGGAAAATTCTTTTTTTGTTTGAAAGGATATAGTTTCCAGGTGGTCCCATTGTCAGCATATCTTGACCTGATGATGGAATATGAGGGAAATCGAGGGCAACCCTCAAATTTTATAGGCACAGGTAATGTTTTTAGTACATTTTTCAAAGCTACACCACTATTTACGTTTGGCAGTAAAAAAAGAGACTGAGCTGATGATGGAAGGTCAACTCCTTAATGCTTAGGAGTTAAAAGATAATTCTTTCAATACTGAATGCACCTGCAGACTGGAAATTATAATTACAGTAATTAGTCAGGCCTGCTGGTGATGGAAGGCCACCCTCATTAGACAAATGCTTTCAGTTTAGCCCAAATTTGAAGTCGTTTTTTTTGTTTAAAATTATGGGCAACAAACTAGTAACCCGTCACTATAAGATCTCTTAACTTATACCTAACCTAAAAAATCTGGTATAAGTAGCTCATGGTTTTGACTATTATGATCTCCATACCCCTTGTGGAAATACAAGCATAATATATGTATGTCGGTATATATGATTTTAATTACCTACTACCACTCTACTATTGCTGTGTCAACTCGTAACCACGGTCGCTGTAACGCGACCTAAAAGTAGGTAGATGAAACGCATGATGTTTATGTATTTATGTAGAACATAATATCAACCCTCACTTATTCTCGACGTAACACCACACCAATTTTATTCATATATTTACTGGATAAATAAATAAAATCACTGTAAGTGAACCCATGAACAAGTATCAATACATAAACCATAGGCGATAAATCTTCAAAATAATAAAGAGGTTATATAATTTTCGTCATAAAAACCTCATACATTTGTTGTTTGGTATATTTCCTACAGTAATGTGTACTTTGGGACATGTTATGTAACATGTTTGTGTTCAAGGTGAAGGCGACGGAATTTTACATGCCTGTCAATATTGTAACAATCGCTTATAGTATGCGACCTAAATAATGGACTTGCTATTCTAAGTACCATCGCGAACGGGGATTGTTGAGCCACTTAACTATGTTTGTAACTTGGTCGTGTAATACTAATCCAATAGCTGACATCTAGTCGGTCACATCGGTCATTAATTACACGTCTAAATTGCGAACAGTGGCAAGTGGCTCAACAATCCCGGTTCGTGACTGTACCTAATTTAAGTATGTAGGTTAAGTACTTGTGAAAAGGAAACGGATATGATTGTGTAGTAACAATGACTTAACTGACAAAAAATCTTACAAAACCAAGAAAAAAGCGTTCAAGTGAGAGTCGGACTCGCCAATTAAGGGTTCCATATAACAATACAAATTAAAAATAAATAAAATATCTCGTTTCAATATACGATAAGTAACATAATGTCTAATTTCGTAGCCACTTCTAGCCTAATTTTAGGTTTAAAAACTGATGGAAGAGGTATAACAGTGACAGATTGGTTAGCCTGTCGCCTAAAGTACCTATATCTAATTCCCTGCGCAAACGACAGACTATCCGCGACGGACTTTTTAGTCTGCGAAAATAAAACCAATGGAATTAGATGCAGTAACGCACACGACGCGCAAAAAGTCCGGCGCACAATGCATACAATCCACGCAGACTTTTTGTGTACCGCAGACTCGATCGCTTGGTCGCTTCTTACGACATCCACGGAAGAAATTGTGAGGTATAACTCTAAATCCGACACGACACGGGGAAAATACTATCGTTTTAAATAACTCTAAAATGATCATCTGTTGATCGCAGACTTAAAAAATCTAATAATCTAAGGCCTTCGCCTTGTTGCTTAGTAATATTGCCTACCGCAAAATATGATGTCATGCAGATTGTAATGAACTTAAAATAAAATACCTATCACTTCTATTTTATTAATAGGCTTATCCGTGTATGTATTTTTTTTACCCGACTACTAAAGAAGGGGTCTATAAGCTTTTATTTAGTTTGCCGTGTGCTGTCAAATTTAGAATAACACGTCTCCAATTCTTCCATGGATGTCGTGTAAGAGGCGACTAACGATAATGCATTAAGCGGCAGACCAACATCCTGTCACTATTATACTTATTGATACATACATACGTATACTCACGCCTGTATTCCCATGAGGGGTACGCAGAGCACATGGATTCAAAAATCCAGTGCCACGTCTAGCAAATTCAGAGTAACCAGAACTTATTGATTTAGAACCGAAATACTGCGAAACGTGAAATAATCATGCTTTTGACTATCTGCCTACCTTTTGAGAACACATGCGTGACGCAAGTATCTATGTAGCGACACTTACTTTTAAGAATACACAAATCGACTTATGAAATCGTTAATGTACATTCATTCATTCCGAATCGATAAGTTGACCATAAATCTCTTAAAATGCAGTGGCCACAGAAAACATCATTTGAATAAGAAGTTTCTTTAGAGCATTTAATTTAATGTTTCCTTCTGGAATTATATCACGTGATTCTTATACACGTGGGGATTAGGTTTGGAAAAAAACAAACTGTTTACATTTCACTCGCATTACGATTTTGAATTCATTTGAATATATTGTATCTAGATATCGTCATAGAACTCGAACTATTATTACATAATAATCACACCTATAGGTAGGTATAGTTATTCCCTATAGGACAACTGTTAACCTGTGTTAAACTGTTATCGCCTCTTACGACATCCGTGGAAGAAATGGAAAGGTAACACCAGAAGTAATATCAAGAGTAACATCAGAAGTATTTCTATAAAAATCGTGAAAATTTATGACAATGCGAGTATTTTGAACATTTACGCATTTACGTATTTGAGCATTTGTTAGTTTGAACTCTACCTACCCTGTGTAGGAATACAGATGCAATGTTTATTTTATCGGATTTAGAATAACACCTCTCCATTTCTTCCGTCGTAAGAGGCGATTAAGGAAATAGGTTTAAAATGCTTTAGGCGACCTGGCTAGCAACCTGTCACTGTTATACCTCTTCCATTTACGTTTAAATGTAAAAAATGCTAACGAAATATGAAATAGTCATAGTTTTGGCTGTATGTATGTATGTATGGCGAGATGGCGACCTCTAATAGTCAGGTGGCACTATCGCTAGTTTTCCTTCCTTGTAGCACAAAATAGTTAACAAAAATAAAAGGAATAATAGTTGGTAAGTATAATAAAAAAGCTGAGCTGTGACGTCATCATACCCGTTTTTAAATGATGTAGGCAGAGCTCATGAAAATGAGGTTTGGAGAGACATTTATTCTGATGAGACTTTACATCACTTCCATGAGAACAATACTTAACATTACTACTAAAACGCTTGAACAGCGAGATGGTATAACCGATTTATTTTTAGGGTAGTGAGTTAGATTTAAATGGTAGAAATCAAAAGACTGCTTTTAAGGTAAAATTCTATAAAAATATCCTATAAAAACCACTAGATACATAGATAGATAGCTCCGATCCTTCTTACGACATCCACTGAAGAAGTGGAGGTGTTTTTCTAGATACGACACCTCTATGACGGTTTCAATAGAAGCGATCACTAATTCAACTCTACAATTCCCATAATGTAGAGTTCAGTATTGTATTACGAAACAAAAAAACTTATTATAAAATGATGTAAAAAATATCAGGTGTCAACCATTTGCTGCAACATTACCATGGGAAATGTATTCATTTTTCAATGCATTATGTATTTCAGTGATATAAGTTGTGAGGGGAACAAAAACATCCAAGCTTTGTTACGGCTTGCTTACACATAATTTTGTCATATTTTGTTTTCAATGGAATAATTTTCATTCTGACACGATTACATTTTATTTATGAAGACTTCCAACGTCATAACAGTGTAAAATAACAATTGTCTGTACCTTAACGCATAAACATCCATACGTACCTACAGTCGTGAACCGGGATTGTTGAGCCACTTGCCACTGTTCGCAATTTAGACGTGTAATCAATGACCGATGTGACCGACTAGATTTTAGCTATTGGATTAGTATTACACGACCAAGTTACAAACATAGGTAAGTGGCTCAACAATCCCGGTTCGCGATGGTACGTGTGGTGTCGGGTTTGCAATAACATCTCTACATTTTTGTGTTGTGAGTGGTGGCTTAGGGAATAAGTTTAAGTATGTTTGTTTAGCCCTCTTATGCTGAGAGGATGCCTGCCTTCAGCAGTGGGACGTAATAATACTGGATTATTATTATATACTAGCTGACCCGGCGAACTTCGTACCGCTTTAGCGTAGCTTTGATGCACTAGATAATTTATTTTGTATTTTTCAATCTTTCTGGGAGATTTTCTTAACATTTTTTGCCGTAAGAATCTTCTACAGAGTATTAGAAAACTCCAAAAAAAATGAGCCAAATCGGTTTAGTCGTTTTCATGTTGTGGCTGAAAAATACAATAATTCAAGAATCGTTAATTTTTGGCCATACATGAGGGGTTCAAACATTGAATTTTAGCTCCTCTGTCAAGTCCTAACAGGAATACCTACGTCGAGTTACAAGTAACCCTGTATATCCTCAAGCTGCGACCAATAGCACCGAAGAAAAATTGGAAAATGTGAAAAAACGGGGGAAATAGTCACTATTCCACACGGCCGGAGTCGTGGACACAGCTAGTCTAAATTAAAACTTAAACGTGAGACGTGGTACACTCATGTTTTTTTTACTATGTTCAACAATCAGTTATATCAAAATCTATAAAAAGTTAAAACGACTTGACCCACTATCCTTAGTCAACGCGCCAATCACGCTGTATATTGTTTTCCTACACCATGTGAGAATACAAGCATGCTGTACACTTAAATATTTTTGGCGGCAAATCGGTAACTATTAACAGTATTAACAGATGAGTCACCGCACACTGTACTTTGAACCATCAAATTCTCGCTTCCAAAGAAACATACTAACGTTACTCAGAAACTGTTATACACAAGAAATGTTTACTGATCCCAAAATGTGGGGATCCCTACGCCATGACGGCAGATTCATCGCGTAAACATAACTAAATTCCTAATAAAGAAGACGTCACATTTGATGACTGTTACGTATAAAGTCAACGTCATCGCAGTAAATAAAATTATATATTACTCTGTCTTTCACATGGTTTTTGCGCGCGAGTGAAAGAGACAGACGACTCGACTCAATCAAGGAAATCAAGTAAAGGTGAATGAGGAAACAGGTGTTTTATTCTGAACTTTAATACAGTATCGTAGATGTTAATGTGAATGAAATGTGATTAATTATTGCAATGTCGAAAAAATGTGACGCAACTCTCATAATGAATTAAATCACAACATGATTAAGATTAAATTACGTTTTTGATTTGTTACCACGTTCCTCGTGTCGTGTCGAGTTTCGATTAACATCTCTCCATTTCTTCCATGAATGTTGCAAAAGGCGACTAAGGAAAATAGGTGCACATACCTTAGAAATGCTTTAGGTGACAGGCTAACAACCTGTCACTATTATATCTTTTAAACGTAACTAAAATCCTAAAATTGTTAAAAAAAAATTTTAAAAAAAACTTTTCAGTAAAACGGTTTTATTTTTGTCTAATCAATGTAAATAAAACCGTTTTTTTTTTTTTAATTTTTTTTTCGAGTTTTTAGTTTTTTTTTTAATTATAAATATAGTGCACTGTATTCTCCTTGCAAAGACCTTTCAATTGATACCCATATTGATGGGGTTGATAAGAATTAGGTCATCCGCCATTTAGTAGCGGCGGCCATTTTGAATTTACAATGACAATGAATATATATTATTGTATTGTCACCACAACTAAAAGCGCATACCGAATTTCAGATTAATCAGTTGACGGAAAGAGGGTGAAATTTCAATTTCTAAATTTGAACCAACAAAGAATAAAGAATAAAGACTAAAACAAACGGGGTAAGCTAAGTAAAACCGTTTAATGACAACAAGGATTAATTTATTGCTTTGCTGACGTAATTCCAAATACTTAAACGTCAATAGGTACAGTATGTATAAAATTGACTGTTGATCCATAAAAATGTTTTTGTGTTAATATGACTCGTCCCGGCTTCATGCGGGTTCAATACTGATTTAAATATACTACCTTACACTACAGAAATATATGTTTTGTTATTAGACACGCTATCATGTAAAACATACACAATCGTGGACTTTTTTCAGTCATCTTTAAAGTGTATAGGTAAAAAAACTTAAGTAAGTCACCTGTTGTATGTAGTTGTGTGCAGTTTGCAATGAACGACGCAAAAAATCCGGAAAAAATTAAGTACTTGAGTACTATTTATATGTACCGTATTGTGACAATCATGTCAATCATAAGTGGACAGGAATAATCAAACTTGAAGGATAAGCAAATAATGAGTATGAAAACCGTACGAATTATTTCAAATTTTGAAAGAAGAATGTCTATTCGTACGTTACTCACACATACAACAGGTGACTTAGCTTAGTTTTTCACCTATACAATAATGTAAATTATAGTGTATATATGTAGTGATAATGATGAAATAATGTTTTTGTACCTTGATGACTGATGTCAACATCATGTTTTCCCGTTTCCCAAAGTTGTTTATGGTAGCAATAACTAGTATTTCAATGAAATGTAATAATTTTAATGTAATTAATGAATTACCGTAACGTTATCTTTGCCGGACAAATATTGACGTAAATGGAATAATTTTACACACCCACAATTATAATAAACTAATAGAATCCGTGTGGTGTCGAATTTAGAATAGCATCTCTACATTTCTTCCGTGGATATCGTAAGAGGCGACTAAGGAAATAGGTTTAGGTATGCTTTAGGCGACAGGCTAGCACCTATCACTATTATACCTATGCTTGTTTTGAAACCTGAAATTATATTGGAAGTGGCTGCAAATTGTAAAATAGCCGTGGTTTTATCTGTGTAACATTTCGTGTGCTCTGCCTACTCCCTTTGGGAACATAAATGGTGTTGATGTTAAGCCTAAAATTATGCTAAATATGGCTACGCGACGTGAAGACAGTCATGGCTTTGACTGAAACGTTTCGTGTGCTCTGCCTACCCCATTTGGGAACATAGACGTGATTGTATGTATTAGTGTTGTTCCGGATATCCGTATCTGTATCCGTATCCGCGTATATCCGAGGGAAAAGAAAAATCCGTATCCGTATCTGTATCCGCTACTTTTTGAGCGGATCTTTTACGGATCTTTTTCAAGTGATGAGGTAGAATTAAAAAACTATTACAATCCATTCAGAATATTTTTATGTATTTAGTTCAAATATTTGTCACCTTTACATTGCAGACATCTAGATAGATAGATCTTTATAACCAAAATAAAAGTGACTATCCGCGCAATGCAAGTCAAAACATGTCCTGCCTGACGTTGCGGCGAGCGTAACGTCAACTACTGTTTCAAGGCAGCGGGTGCTTACACCAAATGAATAAGAAAATTAAAATCCGTATCCGTATCCGTATCCGCGGATATACATTTTTAACGATCCGGCACATCACTAGTATGTATGTATTACGTAAGGCCGCAGACGACAGACTATCCGCGATGGACTTTTTAGTCTGTGAAAATAGAACCTATAGAATGATATGCAGTAACCCACACGACGCGCAAAAAGTCCGGCGCACAATGCATACAATCCACGCAGACTTTGCGCGCCGCAGACTCGATCGCACAAAAAGTCTGTCGTCCGCGCTGCCCCTAATGAGTACGCGCTTCCCGCCACGTAGCGCCTCTACGCCGTAGGCGCCTACGATGACTCACGTTCTCAGAAACCACGTGTTTGTATGTTTATTTATTGATTGCATAATGTTTTTGTCTTATCGTCAAATTATGCGCAATTTGTATGGGTTTTATACAATTTGTTTGTCTGTTATATGATGTATGACACATCGTCTGGATTGTATGGTTGTTTATTTCTCTTGATTCTAAGTATTCGTAATAGAAAAATATATGCAATTCTAACATAAGTACCTACATGTATCGCACCTGTATTTCTTAATGGTGTAGGCAGAGCACACGAATCGCTATATTGACAAGATCCAACATCATGACTATTTCAATTCTCATGAAAGAGGTAAAATAGTGACAGGTTGCTAGCCTGTCGCCTACAATGTTCCCAAACCAATTTTTTAAATTTACGACGTCCACGGAAGAAATGGAGGGGTGCTATTCTAAACCCGACACCAGACTAAACTCTGCACTTAACTACGAGCTCATTATCACAGCTCCGAAACAGCCGTGCATTTAGCATCGTGAGCAAATCAATTGTTTTAGCTTCTCTGGAATGTCATTTGCAATGTCTTACATTGTTGTTGAAACGATATTCTATTGTTTATAGATTTAAACAGTCAAGTGTAAGCGAGTCATTATTTGCAGTACATTGTTGTATTCTAAACAGGTCAAAGATGACCAGTTTTCCGATCATAAAATGTCATCTTCATCTCAACTATGAGACGTCCACTGCATACATATTTAAGCCTCCCCTTTATATGTACCATCGCGCACAGGGATTGTTGAGCCACTTACCTATGTTTGTAACTTGGTCGTCTAATACTAATCCAATAGCTGACATCTAGTCCGTCACATCGGTCATTGGTTACACGTCTAAATTGCGAACAGTGGCAAGTGGCTCAACAATCCCGGTTCGTGACTGTACCTGTTGGAAGCGACCTGCATCCAGCGTTTTCCGACCTTTATAAGGTCGTCTGTCCATCTTGTAGGTGGACGTCCTACTGCGCTTGCTGGTCCGTGGTCTCCACTAAAGCACTTTTTGACATTATCAGAATACTCCTATAGAAAAATGTATTGAAATTACGTCCAATAATTTTAGCTAGATTCCAATAAGTCGCTTTTCCTCATTAATTGGCCAGTGGAAATTTCATTATCAAAATGTTGGTAACTGTATTCTATAACATAAATAAACACCAAGCCTCTAGCTCTCAAAGGGTTATAAGTGACAAGTAGCTAGCATAACGCCTAAAGCACACCTTGACATTTTTCCTAAGTCGACTCTAACGACTTTCACAGAAGAAAATTAAGAGGTCTTATTCCAATCTCGACACAACGACGGGAATAAAATTGTAGTCTATTATTCAGACGAAATATTTTCTTAAATCGAATCTTGTTCTTTCTCCCGTGGTCTGAACAAGCGATGAAGAAACTTAGTTAAAGTAATAAATCCCTATATACATTTAGAAATATTTGCTAACCCTTCCGAGATCAGAAACATTGCTAAAAAGAGTATTATTCTCTCCATGACGTACGGTGAGGGGAAATTTCAACTCGCCAACGCCATCTTTGAACGCATTTCTTAACTGACGCTTTACATCAACTCCTAAGAATTATGCTGCTATACATAATCTAAGTTCAAATTCCCTAGTACTATATTATCTTACAATAACTTTTTTTTATAGTAGGGTTATTCAGTCTGTACAATCTCTTGTAACATGTTACAATTTCGGAAAATTATGAATTAATAGTGAAACACGCCCTACGATTTAATGACTTTGACATTTTAGTAGCGCTATTATTGCGTACAAGAAAAACTGAAAAGTGTCGAGTCACATAACATATGACGTCAGTGTAACATATTGGTAAGCACTGGCAGCTCAGCATAAAAAGAAAATTTCTGGAGTTGTTTTTTTTTTATTGTAAAAAAAGTATTTTATGTGGATAGAATGCCCATTAGATGCTTATAAAATAATGTAGGTAAATCTGAAGTACACTTTGAATTTTTAGCAAAAGACGTCACACATCATCCAAAACAAAAAGTCCACAGTATTCCCAGCCGCTGCACCAAATCGCGACCTACCGAAACTGAAGCCAAAAAACCCCTTATCGAAGGTTCCCAGAATGCCGCGACAAACATATGACTCAAGCGAATTAAAAAAATCGGGCAACTACTCAATATCATAGTGATTACTTCGTTACGTAAATATCACGCACACAAGCGTAGTTACTACTACACCGGCGCGCACCCACACACGGGTCGCCGTAGTGTGCGTGCCAGCGATTGAGTCGGCTGACCCCACTACAAAATTCAGTCGAGCGTTAGCCACGAGAGCAGTAACACGTCCTTTTAGTAACGAGAGCTGCGTAGTGCATTTCGTCATACTGTGATTGTGAAGTGAAACATTTTGTATTTTTATGAAACTGTGAACTTGTCCTGTGCCCAGTGGATTATGAGATTGCTCCCCCTGTTTGGATAATTACCCACCCGGAGGACTTTTTACCGCAAATATTTTTGTAAGTATTTCCTTTTTTTTGTGTCAACTTTTTGAAATTTTTTCGATTTTGAAAATTCGACTTGTTTCGGGTTAGGTTTTCGAATGCAGGCTAAAAATGACGCATCGGAAAAACTACCCTCAAATTTAATTTTATAAAAAATAAAATAAATACAATTATGTCAAATCTCAAAAGTTAAAATGGAAAAAAATTAAAAGCATCGATTAAAGAACTAAATTCAAACTTTTTTTTATCAAACATAGACATAAAAAAATCTCACCGTTGTCCACTGTGTAATATTTAAACTCATCATGAGTAATAGAAACTGACTCAGAATTTCCTGGTCCAAAGAATCTGACTTCATCGCAGTGATTCGGCGGAGTCATTGACTCCTAAAATTTTTGTTTACTCACTCGTGCCAACTCCATACTGGTCACAGGTGCCGCTAGAACATTCGCAGTTTCTGATAACCGATGCTACCTTGTTTTGCGAACACTTCCTCTTGTATCCGCCATTATCTCTGTTTACGCCGAAATGTTTACAACCGACGCAGACTCTATTTTTATTTTTAATTGCGTTGTGTTATTCAATAAAGCAAATAATCAGGTTTAATGTGGCAATAACATGATAACAATCGTTAAAAACACTACCGGAATAGGCCGATACGCATCTATAAAAAAAAGTCACTGGCTGATAAAACGCGTGCTGAAAAATAAAACATTTTTTTTTCGAACTGGCAGATTTAATCTACCTAAGACGCCGAAAAGTTTTTTTTATTGTCGGCCTGTGTGAAACAATCGATCGCGTTCGAAATTTGGAATAGTTTTTTTTAATGGATAATTGTTGCGTTGCCGGCGTGTCGCAAACGGCTGTCGCAATCTATTGTAGCAAGTGGTCCAAGGCTCTGCACTCGACATAATCGTAAAGAAACATTTGCTATTTCCCGCGGAAATCGATAAGGAACCGATTAATGATGTTTTGAAAAGTTCAACACAGAAGCTGTGTGTTTGAAAAAAACATATAGGAAAAAATATGCAAATTTGCAAGTAATGTTTTAATAAACAAAATAATAAAAACAAGCAAAGGCAAAATATGAAGATCGTGAGTAAACAAAAACATACGTAATTTATTTACAAAAAAAACTTCAACTGACGGAAAAATATCAACTTATTGAGAGATTCCAGAAATATTTTAATAAAATAAAAATAATATTAGAATTTCCCCAACTCAATATATTACGAAAAAACTCAAAATTAGTTGTTTTAGTGCAACAAATTATTAAATGATTCTTTTTGAACTAAAACTGACACTGACTTCAGAAAATACAAACTTTCCATACATAGCTACACAATAAGATGGATGCGTTTTCTCGAACAATAACCAGCCAGAATCAAAACAAGTCGAACAAAACAGTCGCCGATCGATCGTATAAAGGTCAGTTCGGTCTATGTCACTATGACGCAACAGCCCTATTGCACAACGCCCTGCAACGAACCCGGAGTAATGTGCACCCGGCTTTACCCTTCCATTTTGTCGACTCACAATTGAGTCATATCTGATACGTACACGATAAAGAGTTGTCTGTCTGTTAAATGATAATATTAGATGATGTAATCAGGAACTAGGCGCAAGGCTGTCCGGAACTGTTGAGGCCGTATGCATTTTTGTCCGGTACACGGAACTAAGAGTTAAGAAGATCACTCGTAATTGCCGGCCTTGTGGTTAATTAAGTGTGTTATTTCGTTAGTTTTAGCTCACGAACTATCTGTCCTAAATCCTCTTGGCACCTTAAAAACTTCCACTTACCGCCCACAATCTCAATTTCCGCGTAAAGCGATGAGTCTGCGTTAAAATGAATGTAACGTCTAAAGATAAATACCAAGACCTCGTTCAACTTATCTTTCCAAAAAGACGAAGCCCAACAACAAAGACTTTGTGTCATCCAAATTACGTAAGTACGTAGCGCAATACCGACACGATAATTTCATTCGTGCGAGGACAAACGAAGATAACTTGACCTATTTTTTTTATCTCGCTGTAACCTACTTGCACCGCACGTGGCAATTGCGACGTTACGTACTGTCCACTGATACGCATTACGAAATTGGGACGCTGAAAAAATCATTCGTATGCTTTTATTACCACTTTAGCGCGACATAAATTACGGTCCAACTAGGTCTTCGAAAATAGCTGACGTCTCGGGAAGTCTATGTTGACGACATCGTCGCCCCGTAAACAAACCACTTGACACTTATTTCCTTTACCCGTTGAGCGAAAACCGAATCATCTCGTAAATCACCACCTCATTGGCTCACGTTAATGCTCTCGGTAATTCTAAAACGATCGCAACACCTGTAATACCTAAACCTAACAAAGCAGATGAGTCACTGTTCATTAGGATCACGCCTATAGTTTCCTAGAAACGAACGGTTGTTACGTAACCAACTGAAATGGCGTTTCGAGGAATCTAGAGCAACAAAATAGGTTAAGTGTTTCTTAATAATGTAGCAATTAACGGCAGGTGTGGAGCAAGGTCGGCCAAGTAGGACGTCGCGATAAGCAGGTAAACAAAGATGAGGAGGAAGAGCCCTGACACATATGATACGAGTCCCGATTTGATTCATTGTTACGACACCGGGCCTTGACACCAAAGCATTATCGCGGCGACCGATAGAGGCCGCCCCGAAATAAACCGATGTTGAATCAGGTCTTACCGCGAAAATCGGTCAAGAACGCGGGATTCGTGAATATTCCGAGCGAGCCGACCTTCCGAACTGACCTCCCAAGGAGCAATACTTACGCCGCAGGAACTCGCTTAGACAAAACACAGGCGCCGGCTATCACAACATTCGCAATTCGACATAACTCTCCTAGACAATGACGATTTGGCGCCATTGAGGAACCAGATTACCTCATATTTAGCCGCTTCCTCGTTAGCTGCTTCCTTATTAAATAAACATACTTTCGTGATTTGATAGTTGGGAACTTGGAGCGGTATTCTTTCGTGTCTCGCTGTAAAATGGCGGTGGCCTACTTTTCGCGCGCAATAACGTCGAGCGAGTGGAAAGTTACCGCTGTACTACTTTCTCTACTTTTTCCAAGATGGCCGACAGTCTAATAGTTTCCAACGAAGGTCAAGAGCGTTCTTTATTGTTATTCAAATAAGGCAACGCCTTTAGCGGATTAGGTAATGCATTACAATGTTAAAGTGTAAGATAAAGCGATGTTAAACGGTTGCGTGCGTAGCAGACAACGTGTCATCAATCTTTTCCATCATTTTTCACGTCCAACCGTGGATTAATGTGGTATGTTAGCTCGATAACTATCGCGCCATGGTCAAGGCTCGCGGGGAAAATAACTCAATTACTGCATTTTCACGTTCTAAGGTCACGTTTGTGTTTATATAACGGTAGTTAGTGCCCTGTTGCGCAAGGCAACGTGAGGACCGCACGTGTCGAGCGCCGCGTGACCCGCGCGCGGTTCATACACGTGCTGACAGCCTGCCACCCTAAGGGCGCTTGTGCACTGCCATGAATTTTCCGGTCCGGCCGTCCGGTTTTTCAAGGTCTGTCGCGCCGTCCCGCTCACGCCAATACAATTTAATGGAAGAGCAAGCGAGACGAGAACTCAATGAAAAAGCCGGACCGTAAAATTCATGGTAGTGCACAAACGCCCTAACGCCGGCAGACTAGGTTTAGTCTATGGCCTATTAATACCAACTAAAAAAAAAAAGTAGTTGAACCGCGATTAGATTACAAATACGTGACATTAGTCATTTATTTCTACATTAACATTTTTATGGAGCTACACATTTAATTTTAACAAAGTTCCGTATCTTCACGGGTATCGGTGACATATTTCGCGGGGCTGACGTAACGTCGCTCCAAATAAATAATCAGTTATCTATGACAAAGAAGACACGAATTGCGTTGAAAGTTGACATTCTGCGTAGCTATAAAAAAACGATCGCTGGAATTCTGATAACGAACACGCCTCGTTTACGTGCCGGCTATAACAGTGATCATGTACCCTTGGAAATTGAACCGATTACGAATCGATAATGACATCACCCGCGTCACTTTAACATCTTTGTAAACTATCATCATTGATTACGTAAAACGTTTCAGTGATTAGATTAAATGATATAATTAACTAAAACAAATACAAAGAGCACATTGACATTGCACAGAAGTTATATTCAGCGGATCGATTCTATTAATAAGATTTCAAAACAAAACGGTCCATAAGTTACAAAGTCGTGACCCGTGAATGAACTGTCATTCGTTGCCCAACGCAAGCCTTACAAAACTCGAACCGTAGCCTTGAATCTGCCGAAAATACCATTTCAACCGCTATTAGCAGTGACGAAACATTAATAGCTATTTCGTAACAGTATTACATGTTTGGAGGTTCATGATGAGAATAAAAAACCGTAATCGTGTACCGTACGGTCCCAGTTTTCGGTTAACGGTTGAAGAAAGTTGATTAGCGATAACCGTTGTCAAAACCAGCCGGACTGTGTTGTGCAACCGTTAGCGATCTGGCATTGACCGTGGTCCATCGCGGGTCAACGATCAACGGCGTTCGCGCCCGCTCTGGCTGAATGTCGAACGCCCTTTGCCTTCAACCACAGACAATTTAATGTGACACTTGCTTTTTATGAGCCTAGTGCGAATTGGCGGCAACGCGTAACCAGCGTCATGGCCACTTTGATTACCTTTCAAAACGATTCCACGCCTCTTGTAAAAGTAGGTAGTTTTCTAACGGAATTAAAGAATCCGTTGACTATTGGTTACTCATTGGTGCTAAGTAGTAACAGCACTGCTCATCGCGACCGCTGTTTAACTGTCTGCCTCCAAGCGTTAACTCGAGCCACCGGGATTTTTTTATTGACGCGCGAATTACCGTTCTTATTAAAACACCTGGAAATGTTTAAGCCTCAATCTGATTTGAATAGAGTCACTTTTGTGAATTATTCATTAGTGTAATTTAATTGCATTAGTTTAGAGATGAGAAGCGGGGACCGTTAGTTTATTACGTCGAGGCAACGGGGTCGCGTTCAATTTAATTTATTGGTTAATTTAGTTTTGGTGCGAATAAACTTTGAATAAAAATTAAATCGAAAAAGGCCTAGGGGCACCCGTAAAGTTCTATGTGAAAACTACAACTACGGCTAGATAAAAAACCGTTGACTCAGTTTATTATACCAATAAAACTGTATTAATTAACCGCTGACATTTCGAGTACAATGGCGTGCAATTACAGTCGCGATTCCGAACAGTTAGGCGTAACGGCGCGGGCGCAAGTGGGCCGCGGGTCAGCCCACTGACACCGATCGGGGCGCGCGGTACATGGCTTTTAGCGGGGGGGAAAAAACCGGGCATTGTCTTTGGTTACTGGAAAATATTCGAGGCAACAACTTCATTAGCATCTCAAATCTCAAAATAAATTAGAATTATTCTGTAGCACTATTAGTTATAATTATGACATTAATAGATAATGGCTGTTCAACAAATTACGTAACGCCATTTGAACTATCGGTAAATAATTGAACTTGATAATGAGAAACATCAAAGTTCGTTGAATCGTATACATTTGTATAATCTCCCGGGCACATGTATAAATACGGGAGATTATTTCAAAACACACGCAAATTTAGATGAAGAAGCATAATTTCGAATTAATAATTTCGCGCCGCCAAATCAGCGCGTGCTTTGCAACGTGACTGACTTTTTACTTTTTCTAACACTTTTCACCGGCAATGGCTCGAGTTTGTGAATGGCGTAACTTTTTTAATTTTTTCTCCTAAAAAAACCGGACGCGTTTAATGAGCGCCACAATGGGCGATTATTAGTGATTCTGCCATTGTTTTATTGGATAACAGAGAACCGATAAGCGTTTTGGCGTATAGTTTTTTACACTTCCTCCTGTTGTTTTAGCATAATTGTTCAACAGCACTGAATAGCGCATAACATTCTCCTTCAGAGCTTGCAATCGGGCAGTAACTTAAAGTATGTCAGTTTATCGTTTGCGTATCAGCTGAGTTAATGGATGTTTATGCATGTGTAAGGTTAACGACATCAAATCAATCGATAATGAACTAGTAATAACAAAATGCTGCGGTGGCTTCCTCGGCCACGCTGTGCTCAACGTGACTTGGGTGTTGCGAAATCTGAACGCTTGCGGATGAGGTTTAAAGTCTCGGCGACTCCTGCGTCGGGGAACTAGATCAGAACTGCTCGGCGCGCTGACGCAGGCGGTGCGCCCGCTCTCCGGCCTAAACTCACTCAGTACCTCCCGCGCGTTCAAACTTGCCGATTCGCTCCGGATATCAATTTTGCAACGGCGTAACCTCTAAGTCAGTAAAGCAAAGGTTAGGAAACACGATTTATTAATGAGTCTGGCGAGCATGAAGGGAGTAAAAAGCGAGTGTAGCAACGCGGTTTCACAAGGGTGACTCCACGTGCAAGCGCGGATCTTACGACAGAATTTTTGCAAGCGTTTTGTAACCACATTACAGCTGTAATCGTTGCCGTTTACAACTGCAATAGCTAGACTGACTGTTTTTTTCTTTTGTTGCAGACCCAATTTGAAGATCCGTGCGGACCTAGCGCCGTCCGCCGCAACATGGTCGCTGAGTTCATCCTGAGCCAGCAGCAGCTCCTCAGCTCCGGAGCGCCGGCCCTCGGCCCCGCCATGCCCCTCCGCCCGCCCTCGCAGTCCCGCGGCCGCCTGTCCGTGTCGCCGCACTTCCCCATGGATCAAGGACCACCCTCCAACGGCCCGCCCGGCGACCCCAATGAATACTCCAACTACGACTACAAAAACCGCAAGGACTACTTCGGACAGCGCAAGCAGCGCGAGTTCATCCCGGACAACAAGAAGGACGACGGCTACTGGGACCGCCGTCGCCGCAACAACGAGGCCGCCAAGCGCTCACGCGAAAAGCGCCGCTTCAACGACATGGTGCTCGAGCAGCGCGTCGTCGAGCTGTCCAAGGAGAACCACGTCCTCAAAGCGCAGCTGGATGCCATCAAGGAGAAGTACGGCATCTGCGGCGAGACCCTCATCAGCATCGACCAGGTGATGGCCACGCTGCCGACATGCGACCAAGTCTTATGCGTCACGAAGAGAAGCAAGCTGTCAAACGGTCCGATGTTCACTACACCGCCTCCCCCGCCGCCGGCGTCTCTGCCGCCCGCGTCGCCACCATCGCCAGTTCCTCAGCGCGCGCCAGAGCCGTACCCAGAGCGGCTCCCCGCCCCAGAATCCTACTACCCCCACCCGGCGCACTACGAGCCGCCCGGTTCAGTGCTCAACCTGTCCCGGACGCGCCGCGCGCCCTCCCCTTACGAGCTGTCGTCTCTCTCGGGCTCCGGCGACGAGAATAACGAGCAGTACGCCCCTGAGAACAACTGCCTGCCGCTGAAGCTGCGGCACAAGAGCCACCTTGGAGACAAGGACGTAGCCAGCGCGCTGCTGTCGCTGCAACACATCAAGCAAGAGCCCGGCCCTCGCTCCTCGCCCTCGTGGGACGGGGAAGGCTCCAGCGACGAGCGCGACTCTGGCATTTCCCTCGGCGCCGAGTACCGGCCGCAGAGGCCCGAGGACCGCCTGGGAGAGGAGGAGGACGCCCACCTTAAGGCCGAGCTGGCGCGGCTGGCGACCGAGGTGGCCACCCTCAAGAACATGATGCACCAGAACAAGGCGCGCGCGCACGAGCACTGAGCCCCGGCCGCGCCGACCGCGCCCGCCGGCGACTGTTCGTACAAACGTCTCCTCCCTCCCTCGTAGTCGAAGTTACCACGTTGTAAAGAGATGATTTATATATTTGTATGGTACGCGCAGCTGCGAGCGCCTAGCCGCCTATTTGTAATCCTTCCTAGTAGATGTCGTGTCGGTGTATAGCTTGTAGCGGCGAAGGGAGACCCTGCCTGATGATATGAGACTAAAGATCGGTGTAGACTTTTCGACCAGATCAGACTTATCTACTCAGTGATAGATGTAAAACGAGTTGCATTTTTAGTGATGAGTTTCTGTAATTTAAGTAAGCGCAGTAGATACGTTTCATCTTTTCGAAGACTCTCTAGATGAATCGATGGCTAAAGACTATGTTCTTGTAAGTTAGTTGTAAGTTTGATCTAAGTAGGTTAAGTCCAACAAGATAGTTATTTATAAACTCTTATTGTATAGTCTTTCTCAAATCATTTAATTTCAAATCGGAACGGATCGCCCGTTGAGTTCCAAACCAAAAAAAATGACTGAACATGAGCTATCCGAAAGAACGCCTAACGTTTATCCTGTCCTATTATATCGCAGATTGTATTGAATAATCAGATTAAGATACCAGTGCCTTTGACAATACATACCTACCAATAATAGCTCCTAAAGTTATATAATATTTTTGTACATTTATTAAAAGCGATTTCACTCAATACCAATTGTAATACAAGTCATTAAGTGTTGTGAAGGTTGACGATCCCTGGCTCCGCGGGCCGGACGCCAAGCGTTACGTTTGTAAATAAGTAGATTATTCGCAGAGGAAGGGGTCGTGAACCTTTTTGACTCTCAAACTAGTATAGGATCCTAAGAAGGCTAGTTGAAGTATTGCATTCTCGATGTAAGTTACTCCTAGTATTGTCCAGAGGGCATGTGATAGGACTGAGAGGAGTTAAACTAAGTATTTATTTATTCGGACCGCGAATTAAAAATTTACAATTTATTATCTTTGTATAAGAAACGCATACGATATGAATAAATTGTGTACATAACAATTACTCCCTGAATTTTATTTTATTCCTTTACCTCACAAAAAGCAAGTAATGATGAAAGCAGGGTACGATTCCCAAACTATACAGAGAATTAAAAGTATAATCAGCAGCAATAAATGAAGCCCGCATACATACAAAATTTGTAAGAATAATTAATATTAGGTTATTAAATTTCTTGTCGCTGAGTATAGGTACTAAGAAAACAGCAAACTAAAGAGATTTGAGTACATACTGCCTCAAACTAGTTTAAGCGTAGCGGACAATTCGTTACGTAAGCATTTTAGCAAAATGCAAGCTTTTAGGTAGTAGGTACATCAGTCCGACACTGCTAAGGATATGAGTCATAGGTTACTCATCACTCTTGATACAAATCGGTCAAAAAGAAAACTAAAATGTGTCGTACGGCATTGTTGCTATACCCATTTAGTTAACATCAAAAAAGTGATAGATACATACATCACCCTTGTATTCTCAAACAGGCTAGACAAAACCACGACTATTTAAAGTTCCGTGACCATATTTTTTAAGGCTTTTTTTGAGTTGGCGGAAATAATAGTGACAAGCTGCTAGCAGGAGTAGCGGGCTGGCCTAAAATATACCTGAATCTAATCCCTTAGTCGCGAAGCGAAGAAATGAAATAAAGAAAATAAAAGTCTCAAGTAAAAAAGTTTTAAACTGGTAACAATTATATGTAGGTATAGATTTAATATGCGACTGATATGCCTTTATCAGTGCATGTATGGCGTATTCTGTAGATGGATACATTATATTCAAGTTAAATGTATGGTAGATAATCTTGATCATCGGAAGTATCGATATAAGTAATTAACAATGTCCATCAATTTAACTGTCGGTTTCAATATCTGTTTATTTGATAAATTAAAGAGATTTTTCCCGTGTGTTGCTGGGTTAGAATACCACCTCCCCCTTTCTTCCCGTGGGTGTCGTAAGAGGCGACTCTGGGAAAGGGTTAGTGTAGTGTGATGGGCTAGCAATCTGTCACTACAATATATCACGTTTTACCATCTGATTACCCTGAAATTTCTAAACGTCCTCTATGGAATCAACTATTATTAGCTCATTGCATGTTCCTTAAGGCTAGTTCGGACTTAGCTAGTATTTTAGCCGAGTAGCGAGTAGTTTAGTTAGGTACTAATTGAGTTTAAACAATGAAACTCGACTACATTTTCATTGTTCAGACACGTTTAGTTACTAAAATACTCGCAACTCGACTAAAAATACTAGCCTAGTCCGAACTAGCCTTTGGCTCAATTCACACCAGAAGAGCAGCGCAGCGCGGCGTAGCGGAGCGCAGTTTCAGTGTCATGAGAATTTCAACTTTATTTTCATTTCAATAAGACTTATTATCGCATGAGAAACTCTAACGATGCGCGCGGATGCCCGCGGATCCGCGGGAATTCCAGCGCATTCCATAAACAAAGCCGTGCGACTGCGCGAGCTGTCGCGGGAATGCCCGAGGATGCTAGAGTAGTCGCGACGGCCGCTGTCAATACATATGTCAATATGTCAATAATTATGTAAATTCCAGCGACTTCCTACGCATTCCAGCGGCTTCTCGAGCAGTCCCAGGAATCCTCGCGCATTCTCCACGGAGCGGGTCGCTGCGCTACGCCGCGCTGCGCTGCTCTTCTGGTGTGAATTGAGCCTTTAGCTATTCAAAGGCGACTTCCAAATCTGCTGATCCTGCGCAAAATCTAGCCTCTCTTTATCCAACGTGTGGCTGCTGCCATAAAATACATACAAGTTTTACAAAAAAACAGTCAAGTGTGATTCGGGCTGATGTAACAAGGGTTCCAGACTATTAGACCAAGTTTATTTTTGTTATACCGTATTTCCAAGGTATCTCAAAAAGTGCTATTTTGCGTAACGTTCTTTTATTTTTCCTGTGAGTTTCAGATAAGACTTTAAATCATTTTCCTGTTGCGTTTTTTCATTACATTTATTAACTATCGTTACGCAAAAAAAAAAGTTGTAGAAAACAGAGCCTCATATCTGAAAAAACAAGCTGTCAATTGTTTTATTTACAGAAAGATAGACTGACATATTGTCACGCCGTAATGGTTTACATACATAACATACATTACCCCTGCATTCCCTAATGGGGTAGGCAGAGCACACGAAAAGTTACATAGACAAGACCATTACTACTTCACGTTTGGTTTCCACTTCTAGCATATATTTGTGGGAAAGACTCCAATAGAGAAATCTCTCTCCGGGCAGATGTTATGCCCGGGGACCGAAGTCCACAGAGAGGAAGCTGGAAGTTGTATTTATGCAACCGTTCGTCGAAACTTTGTTAGCGCGATGTAGAACCGTTTAGTTCGGCTGTTTGACACATGTGG
>BHDV01010234.1:0-16549 GCA_005406045.1 Adoxophyes honmai
GGCTGGTTTCAGTGACGTCACAACTAATCTGGTGCGCGTACAGGAGCTTTATTCACAGTTTCACAAAATACTAACATTACTTTGTCGCCACGCTACGGCGTAGCGCGTCTACGGCGTAGCGGCGTAGGCGGGGCTACGAACTTCCCCCCAAGAGCTACAATAGCAAACTGTTCTTGCAGTTTTTGCTGCTGACTGTCGATTGGAGGAATAATGTGTCTGTGAGACTTGACTTTTTTCTGTAGTTAATTTAGGGATTCAACCAAGCTATTTCACATTTCGTGACCACTTGTAACATACTTTTTGAAGATACAGACAGGTAAATGCCTACATCATGGCTGTATCTCCAAATGGGGTAGCAGGGCACACAAAACGCTACATCCACAAAACTATGTCGTGTCGTGGCCACTTCTTGCATAGATTAGATTAGATTAGATTCATTTATTTCTATTTGAAAATCACATTATACCTAATTTACTTGTCAGATACAAGTGATTCACAAAAAGATCGTCAAATTGTAAACAATTATTAATAAATCGATAGAAATAGGCATAAATTAATAAAAATAATATCAAGAATTCAAAACATGTCAAAAAGTACAATTTAAATACAAAATAATGTCAAAAAATAAAATCATATCACAAAAATGTGAAAAATGTCATAACTAGTCAAAAAAAAAATGTATAAAATAATAATCATAGTACTACGAATAGTTATGTCATTTAAAAACAATTCACAAAGGGATCATTTTTTCAGGTTTTGAGTTGCTAAGTATAATAGTGACAGGTAGTCGCTTATGACATCCACGGAAGAAATGAAGAGGTGATATTCTCCGACACTACCACTACACACAATATCAACTAAAAAACCGGGTACAAAAATGTGTTAGAATTTTACACATATCTTCTCAAGTCAGCGGTCAAAACGTATTATTCAGTTGTTTCCACACATTTCCTTAAATATTTTGTGTGGAGAATCCGAAATGACGGCGAAATCTTTTTACGTTCGGGTGTGGCTAGGGGTGTCACACATGTCAAAAATTACACATTCGCAAAGGCGGATGCGAACGTTCGAATGCAAATATTTGAAAAAAAACCAGCACAGATGATAGAAATAGTAATTTTCAATGAAATCAGACATATTTTTTGTCTCAAAATCAACATTGTAAGTGTAATTGAACAAAAAAAGTATTTTGAAATTAGAATATTTTCACAAAATCAACAATATCAACATGACGGCCGAATAGCGGTTAGAGAACCTGACTGTGAAGATTGAGGTCCCGGGTTCGATCCCCGGTCGGGGGAGATGTTTGTGTGATGAATATGAATGTTTGCTTTCGAGTCTTGGATGTTTATCTAAAGTAAGTTTATCCGTTGTCTAGTACCCATAACACAGGGTTGCCTAGTTTGGGACTAGGTGATTGGTGTAAATATTGTCCAGTGATATTTATTTATTTAACATCTAGGGAGCGAGACAAGACGCGACGTGCACACATTCGCATTCGTAAAACACGCAGCATTTGGTATGAAACATCATCATCATCATTTCGGCCATAAGACGTCCACTGCTGAACATAGGCCTCCCTTTAGACTTTCATTTATACTTGTTGGAAGCGACCTGCATCCAGCGTTTTCCAACCTTTATCAAGTCGTCTGTCCATTTTGTAGGTGGACGTCCTACGCTGCGCTTGCTGGTCCGTGGTCTCCACTCGAGTACTTTTCGACCCCATCGGCTGTCCGCTCTTCGTGCAATGTGGCCTGCCCATTGCCCAATGATGCGAATATTCGCATTATACGAATGAGAATTTTTGTGACACCCCTAGTAGTGGCGCCCGCTAGTGGCCGCTCCATACATCTGGCGCCTGCATAATGTATGGCCACCGCTTGCAGAGATTCGGCACTTTTGGAATAAACAGATACACGTAATGGTGATATAAAGCGTTTAGATCCACATACATACATATATACAATCACGCCCGTATTCCCAAATGGGGTAGGCAGAGCACACAAAACGTGACACAGACAAAACCATGATTAGGACTATATCACGCTTCGCAGCCATTTCTAGCATAGTTTTAGGTTTGTAAAGAAGGAAAGAGGTAATTATAGTGTCAGGTTGCCAGCCTGTCGCCTAAAACATACCTAAACCTATTTCTAGTCGCCTTTTACGACATCCACGGAAGAAATGGAGAGATGTTATTCTATCCCGACACCACACGGGAAAAGATTAAAGATTAGATTCACATCATCGGTTCAATTCATGACGACATAATAATAATACATAAATATCATCATCATCAGCCTATATACGTCCCGCTGCAGGGCACAGGCCTCCTCTCAGTATGCGAGGGCTTGGACTATAGTTCCCACGCGGGCCCAGTGCGGATTGGGAACTTCACACACAACGTTAAATTACTTCGTCGCTGTGTGTAGGTTTCCTCACGATGTTGTCCTTCACCGAATAGCTCGTGGTAAATATCAAATTACATTCCGCACATAAATTCCGAAAAATTCAGAGGTGCGAGACCGGGGTTCGAACCCACGACCCTCTGCATGAGAGGCCACAGGTCGAACCGCTGGGCTACCACGGCTACACCACATTAATCTTATCTAATTTTTTTAGGTTTCAAGTTACAATAGGAAGTACAATAGTAACATTATGAAAACGTCGTCTTGCGTAAAAGTGGGCCTAAATGCTTATTTCGATGGGTCCTACGTACAAGGGCCAAAGTGTAAAATCCAAACTTGAACCGCTGGGAATTTACCGCGTAAAAGTATCAAACGTACGTTAGGCCCTTATACGTTAAAATTACGCTCAGTTAGGCCCTTATGGTACGGCAAAAACTTGTAGAATAATGAAAAAAATGGGTTTTTTAATCCAGGATTAAAGTACATACTTTATAGATACCTAAAATGCAAAAAAAGCAAAATTGAAAAAAATCACTTTGGCCCTTATACATAGGGCCCATCGATTTTTTTGTTAATTTCGATTGTCACTTTTCAGTATTCTTATTAAAAACCCCACCAGAGCTGGCTTTCAACTTAATTGCTTTACTTCTGCGATCTCCGCCGACACGACATCATGTAGTTTCGTCGTCCGACAAGCCCTCAGTCAACCGACCGTCGTCACTGCCATGCCAAATCAAATTGATATAACAACCACTGTAACTTGGCCTTCCACCCACAGACTTATATCGAAAAAGATGACTCAAGTGTATGCACCATCGCGAACGGGGATTGTTGAGCCACTTACCTATGTTTGTAACTTGGTCATGTAATACTAATCCAATAGCTACTTACGTCTAGTCGGTCACATCGGTCATTAATTACACGTCTAAATTGCGAACAGTGGCAAGTGGCTTCAACAATCGCGGTTCGCGACTGTACTTTGCGTGCCAAAAGGGAGAGCAATGCTCTTCCTTTGACGCGATTTTAATTAGTTTTCTACCACTTAGATTAGGTTTAATTGCGTAGAGACAGAACAACTTGAATAAGGCGTCACCTTTGAATCAGTTTCACACGGCACTGTCAATTCCCATCACTAAAGCTCTCATGTGACATTACAGTACATACATACATACAGTTACGCCTCTTTCCCACAGGGGTAGGCAGAGACCACTTTGTTCCACTTGCTACGATCCTGACATACTTATTTTGCTTCATCCACATTCATTAGTCTCTTCAAACATGCTCGTCGATTTCGGATACTCTTGACCTGACCTGTTTCTGAAACGTTTGCAATTTGGTTACGGAACGTCCGTCTAGGTCTTCCCCTCCCAACACACTCATTCACACTTCCCGTATAAATTTGTTTAGTAAATCTTCTTTCATCCCTCCTCTCTATATGACCAAACCAGCCAAGCATATCTTCAATCCTAGTCACTATATTTACTTTCACACCAGCTTGTTCCCTTATCACACTATTTCTAATTCTGTTTTTCAGTACCTTCCATACTTCTTAACCCTCTCATTTCTACTGCGTTTATTCTACTTTTATGCTGCGCTTGCCATACCCAAATTTTGCTACCGTACATTAGTGTTGGAACAAGCACTTAACACAAACTTGACGTTACAGTAGGTAGAGAATAACTGGCATGCTTGTTTTTTACACAAATGCAGGAACTCGTGGTATCTATGTCGATATAAGTCTGTGCTTTCAATTCTCCCAAACTCGGCCTTAAAAAGCTTAAGGTCATGGGTCTAATAACACTAGACGATCTCGATTTCGAATATTTTATTTGGGTTTCGTTTCTCATTCCAATTCGGTATTTAATTGTTATTTGAATTGGATTCTGATTTGTTTGCTTTTTTTAGGATTTAGTAGAAAGTAAGATATTCTTACTTTTGATAAGACTTTTGATATCAGTATTGGCAATCTGGTGAGTTATCTTTTACTTACTGATAGGTATGCTTAAACTAGCTACGAAATTGTGAACTTGTTTTGTCCGTGTAGCGTTTTGTTCGCTCTGCCTACTGCTTTTTGGGAATACAGGCGTGATGTGTTTATGCATATCACTTTTACACGTCATTTTCGAGTCCACCAGCGCTTCGGAAAGACCATCATTGCCAAGAAGAATGCGCCAAGAAACTTGGCACTAGTAATTTTCATTTTCTTAATACTAGTTATACTTGAAAATTGAAAAAAAAACAACTAGTCCCAAGTTTCTATCTTTCATTCTCTGAAGTCTCTATTGAGACAATTACAGGTACCTATAGTTTATCTCGCGCGTATCTCTACTCGCGCCTTGCTGTGGTAATAGCCTAAGATCCCGCCATACAACGACCTTCACCGAGCTGGTGATCCATTATCAAACACATTTTTTATGTAATTTAATATATCAAAGAATATATTGCATTATGGGTTGCCTAGCAAATTTCAGTCCAGGATAAAAAAAAAAAATTTTCTATATTCACCAGTTTGGTTAATGGATAAATTTTATACCAATCGAAAGTATGCAGCCCATAGTATATGAAAAAGTGAGGTTGCCTATCTTTTCCCTGTTACAACCCTTAGGTTGTCAGGTATGAACAGGTAAATCGATACTACAGGACAAAAGTAGGCAACCTAACTTTTACATATACCCACTACGGGCTGCATACTTTCGATTGGTATAAAAATCCATTAACCAAACTGGTGAAATATAGATTTTTTTTTATCCTGGACTGAAATTTGTTTGGCAACCCATATGCAATATATTCTTTGATATATTAAATTACATAAATAATGTGTTTGATCCATTAACCAGCTCGGTGAAGGTCGTTGTATGGCGGGATCCTGTACTATAAGCCGGCTGGTCCCCAATGTTCCGAGATATGGTGTCTGTGAGCTGTATCTATGCCCGTTGCTTGCACTTTATATGGAGATAGGATCCTGTACCGTGTTTTATGCTAGTACAGCATTATCTTCACAAGCAATAACAATATTACTCCCCCACGTATAGAAACTAAACGTCGCCCGTTGATAAACGAGCTGCCAAACGATGAGTGATGACGAGTGACGCGACATGCATTATGACGTCACGACACAAGATGGCGGCGTGGAGATACGCGAGCGAAGTTTTAGGAAGAATATCCTTTAAAATACATACATACATACATGGCACATAAAATACTTTAGTAAAATAACATACATGCATAAATTACATCTCTATTCAATGGAATAGTGATTGTTTCACGGATTTTAGACACTTAGCGCTATTTTACATTCGTTTAGGCTGGAAACCGTGCTCGACCGACGGTCGGCGCTGACATCGGTTGGACGTAGCTATATCAATGAAAATGTATGACGACATACAGTGCAGCGCTGATAAACTGCTACGCGCGTACAGCTACGTCGCGCGTACGGCGACCGTCGGTCGGGCGCGTCGGTCCGGCGTACGTCGGTTGACTGACGCGCGTGGTGGCCACATACATGCGTTCAGTGCCGCGCTGACAGAGTGACTGATCGCAAGCGCGCATGTAACGTCATCGACAAAAATGAATGTGAATATCGATCGAAAAAGAGCTTGGCGAGAAGTTTTCAATAGGTTGGACAGAAGCTCGAAACATATTTAAATGTTTATCATGTAATCTTGCTTGTAGGTTCATCGAAACTACTGATTGACATCTTGAAATAACCAAAAAACCTTTCCTCGTTTTTTTCCTTACAACTGTACACGCGCGTCGCAGTTCGCTGTCAGCGTAGCACTGAATGCATTTTCTCGACCGACGATCAGCGCGTACGGTCGGCGCGTATGGTACGCGCGTACCATCGGTCGAGCACTGTTTCCAGCCTTACTCTGTGTGATGTCGAGTTTAAAATAATATATACAATAGTATTTTTTCTACGTATAAATTCCATCTTTCCATACGTCGGCGCCAACAGATACTTGACGATAAAATAAAGTTATCAGCGGTGTGTGTTAGCTCATCGAGTTGTATAAGGAGAGATATTGACAGATATCCGTTCAGATACAGATATCATATCTGCTATTAATGCGGTGCCCTGCAGAGTTACGTGGTTGAACTATATTTATTAGAATAAGATCTCTGTAAACTAAACATGTAAAGCAATGTATAAATGAACACGAGTATGAATATACTACAACGAATGAATACATTACATTCAAATCATCTTTATTCGTTCTACGTTCCTGGAAATGCCTTCCATTGGCTTTTGACGTGTTCTTCTCATTTCCTTGTCGCTAGCCAAAGGTCTCAGACTAGTCATATATATATTATGATTTATTATAATAATACTGAGGGTCGCGATCAAATAAGCTCACAAAATGATTTCACATTTCATGTCGGCTTCCAAAGGCTGGCATCCTCGACTTGATTGAAAGAGGGAGAGGGATGGAGTATATGTTTACTTGCAAGTTAGAGTGGGACGCAAGACAAATGTCAAGTGAGAATTTACTAGGGTTTTTATGAAATGCTTATTTTCTGTCGAGCGATAAATCAATCAATTGGATATTTACCGATGGAATGCCAAGATGGCCGAATTGTGACTTTTCGAGTTTTGTAGGTTGTGAGTGACTGACTTACTAAAAGGCAACAGTTTTGTGTGGTATTGATCTGTGTCCAATTCTTCCGTGGATTTTGTAAGAGACGACCAAGGAAAAAGCTAAGGTATATTTTAAACGATTGGTTAGCAACCTAAGCAAACTATTTTCTCTATGTACGGTTTTGTGTGCTTTACCTACACTATTAAACTTATAAATAGGTACAGGTGTAATTACATGTATGTATCGTTCTATAACACAATATTTGGATATAGATTCATATTCTATTAAATGCCTAAATATTATGCAAATTATAGATTCACATTGGATGAACAATTTTACAGTAAAATTGGCTTCAAATCTCCCAAAAGGCTTGTAAATTATAATTGTGTGTATAAATGGAAAAAGGACACGTTGAAGTGTTAATATTTTACAAAAATTAAGATATGTGACGGGGCTTGCTGCCAAATGGACAATTTTAAGTGCCATTTATTATTAATAAGAATTTATGAGTAAGATTTCACGAGCAAAGTATTACATAGCTAATTATTTATATATATGTAGTGACTTTTATGTCGCGTGTGATTATATCCAAGCACATCTAAACCGAATCTAAAGGAATTAGGTAAAGGTATATTTTAGGCGATAGGCTAGCATACATACATACATACATAAAATCACGCCTATGTTCCCAAATGGGGTAGGCAGAGCACACGAAACGTGAAATAGACATATCCATAATTATGACTATTTCACGCTTCGCAGCCACTTCTAGCATCATTTTGGGTTTAAAAACAGATGTAAGAGGTAATAATAATAGTGACAGGTTGCTAGCCTGTCGCCTAAAGAATACCTAAACCCATTTCCTTAGTCGCCCCTTACGACATCCACGGAAGAAATGGAGAGGTGCTATTCTAGACCCGACACCACCTCCAACCAACTCAAAACCTACAAAATATGCTAGAAGTGGCCACGAAAAGTGAAATAGTCATAGTTTTGTCTATGGAGAGTTTCGTGTGCTCTGCCTACCACATTTGGGAATACAGATGTGATGAATATATGTATATGTACAGTCGAGTTCATTAATATATGAGGAAAACTGAGGGTTCAAAAATATCTGTACACCTTTATGACATTGACAATAAGGGGCAAAAGTTTATATATTTGGCATTTGTCTGCTCATATATTTATGAACTCGACTGTACACATCTAAACTGATTTTCAAAGACGGTCATCTAGTGAAGAAAATCATTAACCATAATGTAAACGTCTCTGTGTTCGACACTGACCCAATACTTGGCACTTGCAACCTTATGTCATAGTAAGACAGGTGACAGATGGGTGTCAACTACTGGGTGCTGAGGCGTCGAGCGTTGGTACTTTTACCTTATATTATATCACGCCTGTTTTCCGAAATGGGGTCGGCAGAGCACACGAAATGAAACATAAACAAATCCATGACTATTTCACGTTTCGGAGCCACTTCTGGCAACTTTTTTCTATTGTGGGTTGGAAACAATTGGTATGAGTGTGTGGACTTATAATATTGGGTCCTTACCTATGAAATTGGCGATTTTTCTTTCGTACTTCTAACCATCGTAACTTCCATAACATAAAAGATATATTACGTACCTACTCAATATTACAAAAGATTTTGACTTCGTCGTGCATATTTTGACGGTCATAAATCTAAAAAAAATAATTAATAAACCCACATTTTTTTTTTATATAAAGTTTTTTTATGCTTCCGGAATTATGTACGTAACTGGTTGTAATAATTAATTGATCAATTTTTTTTTATTAATATTGATTCTCGTAGTTATTTTAAAAGTGTCCTTAAACACGGACATAAGTTTTATAACGCTATCATTTTTGGTTCTTAAATAAGCGTAAAAAAAACTTAGTATGAAAAACGCAAATGTTGTGAAAATCTTCATAAAAAACGCCAATTTCATAGGTAAGGACCTAATATTTCCTATCTCTTCAAACGGGAGATAGATGAAGCTTATCTGGGATAGATATTAAAACAATCTCAATAAAGTGGTTCAAAAAGGCCGTCTACATCACTATCGATGCAGACAAACGCCTACGGGCTTGAGCGCTCATGCTAATCTAAGAGCTAAGGGTGATCAAATTCCTAGACGTCGGGTTCCGTGCATTATTTTTATGGAGATTTATTTATTTATTTATTTATTTATTTATAACAAACAAAATTCATACAGCATAACAGTAATAAACTAAAGCACTGTCCAATTCAGAAAAATCACATACAAATCAGAAAGATCACATAAAATTACATAACAACTGAAATATCTAATAATTAATAACAAAAAAATTACCTACAATCTAGCGTTTCACAAAATTGCAAGCAAAGCAAGGTTATTTTAGCCCAGCGACTAGCAAACAAATCGCCTTCTGGTGCCCATAACAGAAATGAGTTAAGAAGTGTTAACACTCGAACAGTCGGTGAGTTCCTGTGCGATACCGTGCGTGAAGTGGGGATCGCGAGCAGCTTGAGAGGTCGCGGTCTAAGTGCGATTCTGGACACTACGGGTAACTATTCTAGCGAGATTAACTATTCTAGCCACCAAATCAGGGCAGTCATTGTCGCCGCGTAGAACACAATCACGAGATCACGCCTTTATTCCCAAAATGAGGTAGGCAGAGCACAAAAGACGTCAACGGTAACTATTTCGCGTTTGGCACGTTTACTGGTTTAAACTAAGAAGAAAGTGATATAATAATCACTGAAGCCTTCATTTTTTATTTACTCAAACATCTTTACGATATCCACGTATAAGGCGCAGCGCAGACGACAGTGTTTTGTGCGATCGAGTCTGTGGAGCAATAAATTCTCTGAATGGCGGGCTGACAGTTTCCAGGAATTTCCATTCAGAGTTTCGTGGAACTGTCAGGCGCGCCATTCAGAGGATTTATTGCTGCGCAGACTCGATCGCACAAAACACTGTCGTCTGCGCTGCGCCTAAAATGGAGAGGTCCTTCACAGGCTCCCGCCCGACGCTTCCGAAAACCCCCAAAAAATAGAATGAATAAGGCGCAGCGCAGACGACAGACTTTTGCGCGATCGAGTCTGCGGAGCAATAAAATTTCTGAATGGTGCGCTGACAGTTTCCATTCAGAGTTTTTATTGCTCCGCAGACTCGATCGCACAAAAGTCTGTCGTCTGCGCTGCCCCTAAAGGTGGGACAATACAGTAGACTTTATTTTCTTGGAAGATGTTACGACTGACGTGTTACCACTTTCAAATGAGAATTATTTTAGGTCAACGATTCAGTTTAGCTACTAATCTTATACCTAATTCAAACGCTTTATTTTTACCATTTGGTCGTCAGATATCCCAATTTAATAACATGAACAAAACCACTCCCGGACAAAAATATTTGGAGGTAAATAACAACGCTATTCAACTAAATGCATAGAGAAATCAACACTGAAGCTTTTTGTAACCATGAAATGAAAACTTGGGAGAATTTTTGCGATAAGAGTAATAAAATAAAGGGGGAAAAAACTTTAAAAGGTTAATACCATAGCAGGGCCCCTAGAAATGCAAAAACCGTGTACAATCACTAAAAAAGTAATGAAACAGCGCTCGGCTAACGAACTGCAGTTTTTTTGCTGCGCCTTTTGGCCCTCAAAGAGCAGTTTGTGTTTCAGCACAAAGCGCGGCCCTGATTGGGTCGCAGGGGTGCCACGGTCGAGTTTTAAAAACGGCGAAAAGGGGGTTCCGTGTATGTTGCTATTTTGCGGGGTGTTCTATAATCCTGTAGCAAAAGTGTCACTGAAACCGTTAAGATTTACTAAGCAAATGTTATAAAAAATATGGATTATACTAATAACGGTGAATTTATTTAACGGAATCATGACGTCGAAATAAAATCTTCTATTAAAAAAAACACAAAAGCACTTCTGATTTTCACAACATAATTGCTATTTTATTTTAATTACAGTTCATTGTTAAGCCAAATATTCCGTGTGGTGTCGGGTCTAGAATAATACCTCTCCATTTCTTCAGCGAATCCATGCCGTTCTGCAACACGCAGTGTTGCCGGCAACATTTTGACAGCAATTTCGCTACATGTTGATTTAACTTTGTTGCTGTTCCTCTTGCGGTGGAGACGGCGGGTTGTTGGTGCTCAGAGGCAATTTTTTCTCTCGGGGATGTGGGGCGCCGTCTTCGTGAGAGGGGTCTTGACCCACGCTCTGGGTCAGTCTTGCTGCAAAGGTTGTCCATCGCAGTTCAACGCGGAAACGCGGCTAGCGTTTTGGGCACCTTTGCGCCAGGAATGACGCGGGGCGGTTTATTTGATTGATTTTTATTGTTTTGTGTTTTTTGTGTATGATTTGATTATGAAATAAATAAATGTTTGATTATAAATTATTAATCAGACTATTGCTAAAGAAAACTTTACCATGAATACGGGGCTTAAGCGAATGTGCTTGATTTTTAGCACAGCCCTATCCAAGTGGGACCGCTCCATGCAGCCACAAAATATATAGGTACAGAAGCCAATATCCATACAAAGTGCACTGTAAGGGTCTCACCAAACCAGTCGACGCCTTTTCGGCAAAATGCGGGTAGAAAAAGCTTTATATCAACGCAATAAGGGCGAACAAGACGTGTATTGGCTTGGCCATTCTTGGTCGAACGAGCCGAGCCGTTTGACGTCTTGTTCGCCCTTATTGCGTTGACATAACGCTTTTTCTACCCGCATTTTGCCGAAAAGGCGTCGACTGGTTTGGTGAGACCCTAACACACATAGACACCTGTCACAGACACAATATCTCGGAACGGTTGGGACCGGGCCGAGTACGATTATCCTGTGTGGCGTGCGCGTAAGATAATTATGTTGTCACTACCACGCAGGGGCGTAGCTACCGCCGTATCTGCCGTATCAAAACGGGGCCCAAAGTGTTAAGAAAAAAAAATCTTTCCTTTGTGAAAAATCTTCTCCCCCCCAGCCCCATAAAGGGCATATTTTTTTATACGGGGCCTCGCCAATGCATGCTACGCCACTGCTACCACGATAGTTTTATGAGCATAATTAACTTCACTAGAGCGACCGCCGAGAGATATGAAAAGTGAAATTACATACACTTTGACTTCTGTCCTTTTCTGTTTTGTAATATAGCGACTACTCTAGTTTTATTCGGCATCATACCACGTCTCACGTCGCCGTATTACATCAGGCCGTATAAAAATGTGGGAAAAAGTGCCATCTTACGGGTACCGTGACAAATGGTATTAGTTATGATCTGCAAGTTTTTGCTTGTTCCGTGTAAGTATGGAAGTTTTCTTTACTGTCGCTTGACGATACGTGTAGGCATGGCTTGTTATGAATTAAAGTTGCATTCAGATAATTTTTGTGTGATAGGTATAGGTAAATATTCGGGCGTTTGAACCGCTGTCATTATTCTCAACACTTTTTTTATCAGATACTGTTGGAAATGTGTATACTTATAATAGTCTAATGTGTACCTATTTGCAAGACATAGACACTATATGACACACTTATTATACCAATTTCTAAATAAATCTAATAAAAAAAGTGTTGAGAATAATGAACAGCGGTTTAAACGCCCAAATATTTACCCATATAGGGATTACAAAAACACTTTTAACACCTCTCCATTTCTACCACGGATATCGTAAAGAAAATAGGCTAATGTAAATTTTAGGCGACAGGCTCAATCAGCAATCTATTTTATGTAAATCGAAACAAAAATGCTACAACTGGCTACGAATGTAAGAAACTTTAATGTAAGTAAGTATGTACCTAATGTGTGTGTGTCCTGCCCACTCGAAGGAATACAAGAGTCATGTTTATGTGTGTTATGTATGTTAGTTTTAGGTTTCCGTTTCACAATTGTGAACTTCTGCTGTTTTGGTACGAAACTCTTCGAACGCGAGTTCAACTCGCACTTGGCCGTTTTTATTACGGTTACATTTCATTTCATTAATACACTTTTCACATTTTGTGAAGGTGAATAGTGATAAAAAACTACACAAAGAATGATAATTTTAGATTTTAATTTCCAAAATTCCCATTCTTATTAAGTAGTTTAACTTCAACTGCAAGCGAGCGACGTGAGCGTAATGCATTTAGGAGTGACGGACGAACAGATGGACAGACAGACATGACGGGTGTGAAATATTAGAGGCGGTTTATTGAATAAAGTCTGGTAAAGTTTTGGAGTGGCCGAGTGGAGGGTGAATTTGTTATTCCGTTTTGTTAACTGGGCCAATCAATGGGTTGTTATTCTGTCCCGTAAGTCAGGGGACAACTGTGATAGAGTTGCTTAGAAAAAGGTTGTAATTTAGGTCCCGTTTTATGATCAAGAGATGCGCCATAAAGAAATTCTTGAATAACTGTAAAAAATCCTTAACTTACAGCAGACTATAATAATATCCTAGAAAATAACAATTTTACTCGGTGACTCGGGAGACGTCACCATGGCAATCAGGGACATAAATAGTTGATCGACCCAACTATTGTTTTTTTAATGTTGGTTTGGTCATACAGAAAGGATGGATGAAAGAAGATTTACTAAACTTTATACAGGGAATGTGGATGTGTGCATGATTGGGAGTGGAAGACCTAGACGGACGTTCCGTGACCAAATCGTAGACGTTTTAGAAACAGGTCAGGTCCAGAGTACCCGAAACCGACGAGCATGTATGAAGAGATTAATGAATGTGGATGAAGCAAAAGAGGCATGTCAGGATCGTAGCGAGTGGAACAAAGTAGTCTCTGCCTACCCCTGTGGGAAAGAGGCGTGACGTTATGTATGTATGTAGGTATGTATGTGTATGTTTTTATAAACGTAAACTACTCAAAAACCGGCCAAGTGTCAGTCCACGAATGGTTCCGTACAACTTAATAGGTAAATGACAGGAAAATTTTATGAATATTTGAATTAGGTATCTACTTGTTGCCGTTATTGATATCCAGCAAAAACTGCAATTTATAAGGAATAAATCACGTTGTTGTATGGGAACCCCCATAAACACTTATTTTATTTTATTTCAATTATTTTAAGCAACTAAATATTCCCTGAATGTGAGATACAGCCGGGCGACAGACGGACAGACGGACGACAGCGTCATCTCAGTAATAGAGTCCCGTTTTCACCCTTTGGGTACGAACCATAGTAAATAAGCATTTTAGGACTATGTTACATCACTTTTTACATACCTACATACATACATAAACGTCACGCCCTATTCCCTGCGGGGTAGGCAGAGGCAACAGAGCGCCATTCGCTTCTATTCTGACATACTTCACTCATACTCATCACTCTCGTCATAAACGCTCGACGGTTTCGGGTACACCTGAGCGTCTAGTGTGTTCAATTCGATGGTGCAGTCGTTAGCGAATTCGTTTGAGAGTTATCGCAAAATTGTAGGGAAACCCTGACAGCGCCGCCAGCGGAACGTTTGCACAACTGCCACGGTCGACAAGCCTCCATACATTCCGCGACAACACGCAAACGAATTCGTTACCGACTGCACCATCGAATTGAACACACTAGACGCTCTGATTTGGACACTCTTTGGAACATCGCCGATCTGGTCGATTTAGGCGCTGCGCAGACGACAGACTTTTGTGCGATCGAGTCTGCGGAGCAATAAAATCTCTGAATGGCGCGCAGACAGTTTCCATTCAGAGTTTTTATTGCTCCGCAGACTCGATCGCACAAAAGTCTGTCGTCTGCGCTGCCCCATACGCTCTTCGAGGGCGCCCTCGACCGACTTGCCCTGACACACTTCCCTTGTTAATTTGTTCACATCACTTTTTTTACTTCAATTAAGCAGTAGAATAGTATAACTATAACTCGTTCCCACCTTACCTAACAAGTGGATTAATAAATACAGTGTGTTTTTCTGTGGCATCAGAGCTCATAAATGACTGAGTTGTTTTTATGAGAAAGTAAATTGAGTTCATCTTCATTTTGTAGCTTTTTGTGTTCGTTAAATTTTTCATATTAGAGGGACTGCAAAAGAGCTCGTGATCCTATAAAATGGCTATCGTTTACCTCCTAGACTGTATCGCAATGTACCTACATTCGCGAACCGGGTTTGTTGAGCCACTAGCCACTGTTCGCAATTTAGACGTGTAATCAATGACCGATGTGACCGACTAGATGTCAGCTATTGGATTAGTATTACACGACCAAGTTACAAACATAGGTAAGTGGCTCAACAATCCCTGTTCGCGATGGTAGTACAAGCTTAATACAGCCTGCTTGCCCATGTGGTGTCGGACTTAGAATAACACCTCTCCATTTTTTCCGTGGATGTCGAAAGAGGCGACTAACGAAATATGTTTGGAGGTATGATTTAGGCGACAGGCTAGCAACCTGTCACTATTCTACAACCTATTCCATCCGTTTTCAAACCTAAAATTATCCTGTACGTCAAGTGTGTTCAAATCGATCATGCAGTCGTTAACGAATTCGTTTGCGAGTTATCGCAAAATTGTATGGAAACAAAGACAGCGCCGCCAGCGGAACGTTTGCACAACTGCCACGGTCGACACGTCTCCATACAATTCCGCGATGACTCGCAAACGAATTTTTTAACGACGGCATCTTCGAATTGAACATACTAGACGCTCTGTAAGTGGCTGCGAAGCGTGAAATAAAATGTGAGATCGAATTAGAGATCAAAAATGTAAACAAACAACTGTCAATGTCAAAGTGACATTCCAGAGGTAGTCAAACTGTTTTGTTACTAATTGATATATTATATTGTATTAATTTTTTAACTACTTTTAGTTTATTGATTCATAGCAGTATTCGTAGCATGTTATGTAATCTCTTTTGAAAATACGACATTGTACTTGTGTTCGTATGGATCCAGACGAACGACAAACACAAATTTAACAATGAAACAAAAACAAATAACGAAATAACACAAAACTTAACCACAAACTAAAACTCAACAACAGAACGCATAAGCGGGAGGGAACACATACATTCGATCACGACAGATGTCAGAAAACGAATTATAAGATGTATAAAATGGACGCCAAATGCAGAGGTAGAAAAGCGGTCTACCCACGATCTGTTAAATGTCTTCCATTGCAAATTGAACAATATTTCATCGATTCATCAGTTTTACTGAACAATTAATTATATAAATACTAGCTTTCCGCCCGCGGCTTCGCCCGCGTGGAATTTGGTTATTATTGCGGTATAATTAAAGCACAACTACAGGGTGTCCCGTGGTAGATTTTGAATTTGAAATTTGAATATTTTTCCAACGGTTGCGCGTGGGAGCGGGAAAGTGTTACCGTTTTGACTTGAAATTTGTGAGGATTGTTTAGCCAAGGTGCAGCAGTGGACTGGCGTGCAGTGCGGTTTTGCAGTTAAAGGGTATTTTTAAACGACTTCAAAAAAGGAGGAGGTTCTCAATTCGTTGGGATCTTTGTTTTTTATCATTATCATTATTTTGTTTATTTTTTTGTGTGTTCGCTTATTACTCGAAGACGCCTGGACCGATTTGGAAAATTATTTTTTTGTTTGAAAGGATATACCTACCTAGTTTCC
>BHDV01010234.1:20209-59333 GCA_005406045.1 Adoxophyes honmai
AGCGGAACAAACAAACAAACAAACAAACAAACAAACAAACAAACAAACAAACTCACTTTCTGACTTATAATATTAGTAAGGATGAATACGAATAGAAATACAAACCAAATGTTTACAATTTCTAATCAAACAGTTGCCAGTGGCATAATTATAAAATAATCATATTTGCAATTTAAAAAAGATATGCTATTTTTAACCAACTTCAAAAAATAAACTTGTTCAGCAATTTTTGGAAATTACCGGTGTTCTCGACTGTTCAGCCGCTTTTGGAAATATATTGTTCAGGTACTTTTGGAAATTTATAATGTAAATGGAATTTTGTTTGTTGCTATCTTTAGTAACTTGTATTATATTGTATATTGTATTCTAGTATTTTTTGAACGTTATTGCGTTCGGCAAGTTTCGTTGCTGACTTGGTATTTCCAAAATTAAATGTCAACCGAGATTCGTACAACAGCTACTTCTGATACGTGTGAACTATGATGGTGTGCAGGTGTTTTGAAAATGTGGATATCGTGTCAGTGGGTCGTGTCTACGTGTACTTTACTCGACTTTGTACGTCTATTGCCTTCTGTATTTATATGTTTTAAGTACGTTTGAATCTCCCAAACGCCGTTCGACCGAACCTCCCTCTAATAAATCAGCTCCGATTGGTAGAGCCGCGTCTCCCTAACGGTGGGATATTGTTATCAATTCTCGAACCGCTGGTTCTAAGGATTCAAGATAGCATAAAGTGAGGGTCTTTTCACGTCAATTGACGCAGAATGTATATTAACTAATTGAAAGATTAAGTGGTAATAAAACCGAGTAAAGAACACTGTCGAGAATCGATTTGGACAAAATTTCCATTTCTTTCGTGGACGTCGTAAGCGACTGAGGATATAGGTTGGGGTACGCTTTATACGACACGCTTGTATTCCGAAATGGGGTAGGCAGAGTACAATAAATCCTACGTAGATGAAACCATGAGTATTTCACGTTTATTGGCCACTTCTAACTTATTTTGTAGGTTTTGAGTCGCCAGGTATAATAATGACAGGTTGCTAGCCTATCGCCTAAGATATACCTCAACCTATTTCCTAGTCGCCTCCTACGACATCCACGGAAAAGTTGGAGAGGTGTTATTCTAAACCCGATACCACACGGGTAAAAAACATACATTTTATTATTTCTGACTCATGTATCAACTGACCAAAGTGCAGATGGTAAAAAAAATTAGTGCACTATGCACAAAATCAAAAAAGTCTGACTCGTGAAGGATTTGAACCTCCGCCCTCCGATGGTCATATAGGCAGTCTATATCGGCGCTCTCACCTACTGAGCTAACGAGCCTCTGCCGAATGCCTCGAAAATCGAAGTCGTATGCTGACTTGTGACGTCATCAAACGCGTCATTGTGACTAATCGATCCCTGATTCATTCTGCGATAAGAACAATGTCATTTTCAAGTCATGGTCTTTCAAGGCCTTAATAATTGTTCGGTTTGTATTGCAAATACTAGACAATTTGCAATTTTCCGTGTGGTGTCGGCTTCAGATCTCTCCGTTTCTTTCGTGTATGGCGTTAGAGGCGACTAAAGAAATACGTTAAAGTAGGTATATTTTAGGCGACAGGCTCGCAACTAGTCACTATTATGGCCAACACAAAACCTAAAAAAAAAGTAGCCACGAAATATGAAAGTCATGGTTTTGTCTATGTAGTGTTTTGTGCGCTCTGTCTACCCCATTTAAATACGTTAAATGATTCACTGATGATTCGGGTTCGATTAGTCATATTGATGCGATGGATGACGTCACAAGTTAGCATACGACTTCTATTTTCGAGGTGTTCGGCAGAGGCTCGTTAGCTCAGTAGGTGAGAGCGCCGATATAGACTGCCTATATGACCATCGGAGGGCGGAGGTTCAAATCCTTCACGAGTCAGACTTTTTTCGTGTTTGTGAGCGTTGCGCCAATTTTTTCCTATCGTCAGTACTTTAGTGTGTTTCGTGGCATACATACATACAATCATACCCGTTTCTTAGCTACTTTTAACAGAATTTTAGACAATTTTTTTTAAAGACATACGTTCTTACAGTCACGAACCGGGATTGTTGAGCCACTTGTCACTGTTCGCAATTTAGATTAGATTTACACGACCGAGCTACAAACATATATAAGTGGCTCAACAATCCCTGTGCGCGATGGTACATACACACATATTGATTTCTCAAGAAAGGTAGGCAGAGCACATGAATTCAAAAACCTAGTGCTACGTTTAGCAATTTCAGGGCAACCAGACGGTTAAACGTGATATTGTAGTGACAGGTTGCTAGCCTCGCCTACAATACACTAACCATTTCCCAGGGTCAACCTCTTCCGACAAACACGGGAAGAAAGGGGGAGGTGCTATTTTACCCCGGCACCACACGGGTATTTTGACAAAAGACTATTGTCCTTCGTCGCCTCTTACGATTCCATTCATGAGAGAAACGGAGAGGTGTTAAGGTCCGACCACACCGCAGCTTAAAATCCGGTGTCGCTTCGGAATCGCAGCGTCGCGTCGTTTTCGCACCGTTTTCGCCGCGTGCTCCCCACACCGCAGCTTAAAAAACGGTGACGGAACGGAATCGCAATGACGTGTGTCACGATAATCGTTTTGTCGCAAACTTTCCAAACCGGTGCTTAAAATTCGCTGCGTCAAAATCATGCTTCAAATACCTATATGACATAAGTAAAGATCAACTGCACCCATCACAGCAACAAAACAAAAGAACGTGACTCAGTTGTCTCGTTCCTTTTAAAAATTTTAGACATAGAATCTGATAATCTCTATGTGAAAAACGAAGTGTTACCGACAATAACCGAGAAACCCCGATTCGCAAATCTTTGCGTAAAAATCGCTGCATCTACAAGACAGCTGCGTTTTTTACGTCACCGGTGTGGTGTCTGCCATAAGATCTCCTTGTAATATTTTTTGCGATTTTTTCGCAGATCAATTTACGGTGCGACAGCGTATTTTAAGCTGCGGTGTGGGAGCATGCGGCGAAACCGGTGCGAAAACGACGCGACACTGCGTTTCCGCAGCGACACCGGATTTTAAGCTGCGGTGTGGTCGGACCTTTACTCAAAACCCGACACCAAACAGACTATAATAATATGAAGATAACTATATCACTTATGTTTTAAACGACAAACTAGCAATTTGCCAATGCATTTATGTTAACCTACAAACATGAAAAAAGTCTGACTCGTGAAGGATTTGAACCTCCGCCCTCCGATGGTCATATAGGCAGTCTATATCGGCGCTCTCACCTACTGAGCTAACGAGCCTCTGCCGAACGCCTCGAAAATCGAAGTCGTATGGCGCAACGTGACGTCAGTTTCTGAGTGAGTCAAAGGAAGGCAATGCCTTGCGATAATCATCTGAAATGGTATTTTTTTAATAGATACATACATAAAATCACGCCTATGTTCCCAAAAGGGGGAGGCAGAGCACACAAAACGCTACATAGACAAAACGATGACTATTTGACGTTTTGTAGCCACTTCTAGCGTAATATTTTTTAGGTTTTGATCTGGCAGGTTCAATAGTGACAGGTTGCTAGCCTGTCGCCTAAAATATAACCTATGTCCTCAGTCGCCTCTTACGACATCCACGGAAGAAATGGAGAGGTGTTATTCTAAACCCGACACCACACGGATACTGTTTTGATATGATTCGGTTTTATTACATACATACATAAAATCACGATACACTACTTTTACCTACGACTCCGCCTGCGCAGGAATCGCTGATCTAGCGGTAAACATGAAAAGTACGGTCGGCCAACTCAACGGTCTACCACTTTTGACAACAGTTTCTGTGAGATCAAATTATCACTTTGGTTGAGTTTTCTAACAGAGTATAAGAGATGCACGCAGACGTATCAAATTTGATACATTATGATGTAAATACAATAATACGGAAGTTATTGTCACATACTTATAGCAAGGGGAAATCGACCTTGTAGTTTTTTGAGGTTCAAATGAACATCGATCATAATTTAAGGAGGTAGGTAGGTACACCAATTTCTTAGACGACTGTACCTTGTTAATAAGCTGACACACATTACGCGGTATTCCCAAATGGGGTAGGCAGAGCACACGAAATGCTACATAGACAAAACCGTGACTATTTCAAATTTCGTGGTTAAGTTTTGAGTTGACAGGAATAATAGTAACGGTTGCTAGCCGGCCGTTAAAATATACCTTGACCCAACAATTCCTTAGTCGCTATACGACTTGCACGGAAGAAATGGAGAGGTATCATTCTAAATCCGATACCACACGGAATACGTATTTTGTATATCTAAATAACTACATAAATATTACAATGTAGATAAGGAAGAGATAGCAGATAAGTCACTTTCCAGAAATGTCAATACTTTATCAATAGACTTAACTTATGAGTAAACATAATATCAATATTGACAAATTCCAAGAATAGATTATGATAATTATCTAGATTAGATTTACTAAACTCAGGTGTTATTTGCTATTTATAATAACTGAAGATTGAAAAGATAGTGACATTTCAAAGAAAAACGTACCTATAGGTACATGTCGGAAACGGATGTTCATGAGTACGGACACTAAATGGTAGCGAAGCGCGCGAGAGGCTGTGATTGGCTGATATGGGGCCAACGTCATTGCTGACGTCACGTCAGCGAACTTCACTCCGTGCGCTAGGATAGTCTCGAGACGACCAGAGCTGGACACACTTCTCTTCGGGATTCGTCAGTGACTGGTCGCACCGGGAAACTGTCCGCGCTACTGTGATTTCTTTTGTAACGGTTACCTGATTTAAATTAAACGGATTGGACCTACCTACTGTAACGGTTGTCTCATTACTCGATCTTCCAACGAACGCCCACGTGATGTCTGACGAGAGAGCCGATCCTGACCTGTCTCCGACATACATATAAAATTACATACATACATACAATCACGCCAGTGCTCCCAAATGGGGTAGGCAGAGCACACAAAACGTTACAGACAAAACACTAAAAAGAACAAAATAATTATTTCCTCACAAAAAATGGTTAAGCTACGCTAATTTCAATTTGTAGCTACCTATGTTACATATTTACAACATTAACGTATTACTATTTAACACGTATTTTCATTTTTACAATCATTATTAATGTTTGGAGTCGGTCCCACTTGGCTTATTTAGGGGCAACGCAGACGACAGACTTTTGTGCGATCGAGTCTGCGGCGCAATATAAACTCTTAATGGAAGCTATCTGCGCGCCATTCAGAGTTTTTATTGCGCCGCAGACTCGATCGCACAAAAGTCTGTCGTCTGCGCTGCCCCTAAATATCATTATTTTCTCCTTACCCGTGGTTGCAGGCTGGCACCGACTCCAAACATTAATAATGATTGTAAAAATGTAAATACGTATTAAATAGTAATACGTTAATGTTGTAAATACTTCGTCGCTTTATTGCTAAACCGCCGTATGTCAAAAGAGCATAATTTTACAGGAGAGACTTCTAAAAATTTCATCATGATTTTTTGATTTAGTTCATTTGTTTTTTAATTAATATGCCCGTGTAGATATTCAAAATATTCGTATTTAAATTCTTAATTTGTATTTAAATACAACTTTACGCTAACTCTAAACTGAAAGCGTAAAATAGCACATAAGGCCCTTTAGCATAAAAATAAAATCTAAATACGATAAGAATTATCTCGAAAATTGTAATTAAAATGCATATATCAAGAGTAATTGCCTTTTATTTCGATATTTAAAAATATCCAAACAATTATCATAAAAAACTAAACAAAATAAAATATGTCGAAAATAAATTACTCTCTGAAAATCAGAATAAAAAAATTAAAAGTACTCCGAAATGATAAAAATTTTTTCAACGTTCAAAATTTTAAATGTGTTTTTAATTATTTTTTAAGAATAACAACATAATAAGACATGTTTTTGAGTTCTTTGCATCAGTCATAATGTACTAATAGCTTACAATAATTACATGACCCTCTATACCTCCTGATTTTATCCAAGAGGGGATCCAGGAGATAGAGAACTACAAAAATAACACCATCTCACTAGTTTATTTTTCTTTAAAAAGTCTTTTGGGGCAGCTACAACATATTTTTTCAGTACTAGCTTTCCGTCCGCGGCTTCGCCCGCGTGGAATTCGGTTACATTGCGGTATAAAGCGAACATTCCCTCGGGAACATCATTTTTTTCCGGGATAAAAAGTACCCTACTATTTAATCCGGACTTCTAACTTTACGTTTGTAAAATTTCAAAGCAATCGGTTCCGTAGTTACAGAGTGAAAGCGGAACAAACAAACTCACTTTCCGATTTATAATATTAATATAGTAAGGAAGTAAGGATAAGTATAGCAATTTAAAAATATCATGATGTGTATAACAATCGCTTTCGGCTGCATTTTTTCAAATGGCTGTACTTCTGCAGATTATTGAAATTTGTGCTCCAACATATCGCTGAAACCACCATTCCTCACAACGGGGGTAATGACTGTACCTACCGTCTTCATAACATGATTAGGTAGTGTTCAATTAATGGGATAGTGATCACTTTCATTAGACATGGTTAAACATTTCCAAGATAGGAAAGAAGAAAAAGAATCAGATGATGAACAGAAAAATAAATCTACTATGCTCAGTTTTTGCCCTGGAGTAAAACAACGCGTTAGTGATCAGTCATTAATGATGCATAAATTAAATCGTCCAAAAATCAACTAATAAATATAATATTCTAACATTATCTTCGTTGCAATCTGAAATAATGCCTTATACAGGGTAAATCCTCTGAACAGCAAAGTCACATAACAAAATGTGCCACCTTAGAAATTTAAATAACATTAAACTTACGCAAATTTTCGGACCTAAAAATGGGTGAAATTTGGAATAAGGCCCCTTTAATATAAAATCGTTAGAGCTATATAGTCACATCACAAAACGTGCCACTTTAGTTATGTAAAAAACATTGAATTTTTGTAAACTTTCAGATCTAAACAGGCGGAATCCGAAATAAGGCCCTTTTATTATAAAATTCTCAGAGCGACAAAGCCACATCACAAAATCTGCCACCTTAGATATAAAAAAAAACATTATACTTGCGTAATTTTTATGAACTAAACAGGCGCAATCTGGAATAAGGCATCTTAGATGTTAAATCCTCTGCGATAATCGAAGGCGTTTTGGTGTTACGTCCCTTTTACACTAAAGTGGTGAGCGCTCGCATTGACTGTCGAGACGCAAGTAACAAAACGGCACCTTTGCTCTGAAATTATGCACAAAATTGCACAGTGCCAAACAGGCATATTGGTATTTTTGTTGTTTAAACTGCGAAAACGACGAGAGTCTTTGTGTGATAAATTAAAGTAACCAGTTTTAAACCTATTTTTGCAATAAAACCGTTTTTGTAATTTTTTGTGATGCGGCGGTTTAGTATTAAAGCGACGACTTATGTAACATAGGTAGCTACAAATTAACAATTTTTTGGTAGAAGACAATTATTTTGTTATTTTTAGTGTTTAAACTCAATAGTAAAATGAGTAAATCTATTTGGGCAGGGTTTTTTTGGAGTCTGTTTTATTTTTTGTTAAAAAGTTTGTTTTATCTTTGTTCATTTAAATGTTTACATATGTTCACACGGTTTTATTCTGCTTACAAATTAGTTGTAATCATTTTTATCTAGCGTAATTATTGAATTTTAAGTTTTTCTAATTGAGTTTGCTTTTATTGCAATGGCAACACGTTTCGTGTGCTCTGCCTACCTCATTTGAGAACATAAGCGTGATTGTATGTATGTATGTATACAGCCTCATTTGCCTTGAACCTAACCTTTTCAAGCCTTAATGAAGTCCTGAGCTAGAAAAGAGCGTTTACTTTCATGCCTGCGCAGTCTTCAATTACTACTACATAGTAAATGTAATTTACATGCATCCAGCCGTCGAAGAAACACGGCTTTATACGTACATACATCACGCCCGTATTCCCAAATGGGGTAGGCAGAGCACACGAAACGCTACACAGACAAAACAAAACCATGACGAGGTTTCGTGACCCATTTCCAGTATATTTTTTTAGGTTTGCCCCGTGTGGTGCCGGGTTAGAATAGCACCTCCCCCTTTCTCCCCGTGGGTGTCGTAAGAGTCGACTCTGGGAAAGGGTTAGTGTATTGTGGGCGATGGGCTAGCAACCTGTCACTGCAATATCACGTTTAACCATCTGGTTACCCTGAAATTGCTAAACGTGGCACTGGATTTTTGAATTCTTGTGCTCTGCCTACCTTTTTTGGGAATACAGGCATTAGAATATGTATGTATGTATGTTTTTTAGGTTTAAAGTTGGCAGATATAATAGTGACAGGTTGCCAGCCTGTCGCCTAAAGCATACCTAAACCTACTTCCTTAGTCGCCTCTTACGACACACATGGAAGAAATGGAGAAGTGTTATTCCATCCCGACACCACACAGGAAACGATAATATTTTATCTGCGTTTAAATGACATCTTTCCACATGTCGGTGCCAGCAGATACTTGACGGTAAAATATAAGTTATCTGCGTGTGTTAGCTCATTGTATTGTATACGGAGCGATATTGACAGATATCCGTTCAGATACAGATATCTTATCGTATCTGCTTAGTGTGTGACACTCTTTAGGTGACGGTTTGCCAAATAAGAGCGCAGTTAATTTTGAAACATTAAAGCGACGATTTCAGGAAGGTTTTAGGAGATAGGAAGTGGTAGAAACTTGTGCGATGCTGGGGATTAGTTGAGATCCGTTTCTCGTAAAGCAGCTAGTACACATTCGCCGGTGTTGGGCCAGGCTTCGCAATCGGGCCAATCACGGTCCGGCCAACACACGCCAACACACGCCAACACCCCCTGTACACATTGGAGTTGGCCTGCATTGGGCCAGCAAGGGCCAATGTGTACTAGCCCCTTAAGATATTGATCTAATACTCCGGTGTTTTGTCTCATGTTTTGTGTGGAAATAGAAGGAGGAGCATGCTGCACGCGATTACCTCAATGTGTTAAGAACTCGGTATACTTTATCGGTTTAGGTACTTAACTAAAAGTTAACAAACTTTATGTCAGATTTGACAGGTTAAGAACGTTTTTTACTACCCAACATTTTTTGGATATTCAAAAAGTTTTGGCCTACGCTTTCTTCCGCCACTCTTGAGCATGCACCTGCCACTCGTCCTGAAAATTATTCAGGTCGTCCCTCGGAACCATTCGGTAACGATTCGTGCATCGGTCTGGCTGCATTCGGCAGACAGTCATGTCCGGCCCAGTCCCACTCCAGCTTCACACCCCATCTGTTATACGAATTTGGAGCGCAATGTTCTTTCTGATACGATCGGTTATTCGAACATCCTGCAATACTGCAGAGCAATTGCCAGATATATTTTGAGAAACTGGTTTCTGAACCGAAAGATTCACAGTTACGTATAAATTATCTATTCCCGTCCTATTTTGTGAGAAATATTCGTATTTGATGTGCTATTTCAGTCAGACTATATTCATCCAGAAAACGTGGGAGGTGTTATTGTGAAATTAATTATCGATATACCGTGGGCGTTAATTATCCGAAAGATTAAAACCAACGAGTTTAGAGCCTAATTTTATTAGATTATATAAATAAATTTATGTGACGTACAGTCTGAAAACCTATAAATAAAGATAATATAATTTATAATTAAAACAAATTGCTCTTCAAAAATTCTCAATGTAACACACCCTAAGTCTGTGACGTAGCCAACAAGTAGTAGGTTTAGGACTACTTCATGCTTCGCAGCCACTTCAGCGTAATTAGGGTTCCGTAGCCAAATTCGTCATGTCTGTCCGTCCGTCCGTCCGTCCGTCCGTCCGTCCGTCCGTCCGTCCGTCCGTCCGTCCGTCCGTATGTCACAGTCACTTTTTTCCGAAACTATGAGAACTATACTAATAAAACTTGGTGGGTAGATGTGTTCTGTGAACAGCATTAAGATTAAGACACAAAATTTAAAAAAAAGCAATAATTTTTTAGGGTTCCCCATACATAGAACTGAAACTCAAAAATTTTTTTTTCATCAAACCCATACGTGTGGGGTATCTATGGATAGCTCTTCAAAAATGATATTGAGGTTTCTAACATCATACTTTTCTAAAGTGAATAGTTTGCGCGACAGACTCTTCCAAAGTTGAAAAAGTTGTGTCCCCCCCCCTCTAACTTCTAAAATAAAAGAGTGATAAATCAAAAAAAAAAATATGATGTACATTACCATAAAAACTATCAACGAAAATTGGTTTGAACAAAATCTACCAAGTAGTTTTTTTTTTTTAATAAAATTAAAATTTATAATTAGTCCGAAAATCCGTCACTAGATGGCGTTGGCTGTAAGCTACATCGCGGTATCGTACTTACGTATCGTTTACGGAACCCTCAGTGCGTGAGTCCAACTCGCACTTGGCCGGTTTTTTTTTTGTTTAAAATAGATGGAAGAGGTTTAATAGTGACAGGTTCCTAGCCTATTACACCTATTACATCGTCTCTTACGACATCCTCGAAAGAAATGGAAAGGTGTTATTTTAAACCCAACACTATACAAACAGGAAAAGTATATTTTGGTGTCTTTGATAACGTTTTTTCTTTGTTGTAAAAAATAAACATTGAAAAAAGGTGTACAGAATTATTTTGTGCGAGAAGCATTTTACAATCGGGTATTTGTGTCGTGTTGCTTGTGTGGTGTTGGGATAGAATAACACCTCTCCATTTCTTCCGTGAATGTCGTAATAGGTGAGCAAGGAAAGTGGTTTAGGTATGCTTTAGGCGACACGCTAACAACCTGTCACTATTGTACCTGCCACCTCAACCCCTTCCATCTAGTTTCAAACCTAAAATTATGCTAAAAGTAGCTGCGAAGCGTCAAATCAAATAGTCCTAAGTATTGTTTCGTCTATACATTTCGCACATGACATTCAATACTGTCGTAACTCAAAAAATGCAGTTTTGAGATATTGCGTTTTGAAAGTTTGAAAAATCATAACACCTTAGGACAATCGATATTTGTATTTTTTTCTACCGTGATTTATAAGAACACTATTTAGCTTTATTTTGAATTCGAATACCCCTCGAATAAGACTTTCGTTTTCATTTTACAAGCATTTTACCAACGGGACTTTGAGTTAAGACTATATTGCCAACCATAATTAAAATTATTTTAGATTTATGTCGGTATCGCCTGTTTATTTTTCCCTTAAACACCAATATACTGATGTATTAATTCAAAATAATACAGTCTTCCATTTTTCATACAAATAAAATTTTGTTCCTATCCTGTATTAACTAATGAAAGAAAAAACATAATTTCCTTTATAACAAAACTAGAAATCATATTTCTATTAAACTTAGGTTTAATTTTGTTAACAAATGAAACATACCTTTAAAAAATTAAATGAAGCACTTTACAGTGAAAAAGTCTGTGATTCATTTTTTTATTACCATGAATTTGGCACAAATAATCTATATTGTGCAATTAAAAAATAAAATAAATAAAAAAATAAATATCACTGGACAATTTTTACACCAATCACCTAGTCCCAAAGTAGGCAATTTAATGCCTGTGTTATGGGTACTAGACAACGGATAAACTTACTTATATATAGATAAACATCCAAGACTCGAAAGCAAACATTCGTATTCACCATACAAACATCTGCCCCGACCGGGGATCGAACCCGGGACCTTAAGCTTCACAGTCAGGTTCTCTAACCGCTGGGCTATTCGGCCGTCAAAAAGAACTAAATACGAGCGTATACGAAAGGAGTTACTTCTAAAATGTATACAAAGCTTTTCTAACGTTTATTTATTGATGTTAAAACACGTATAAACACGTACAATCATGCATTAACAAACAGGGTGTACCAAATCTATTTCAGAGATCACTTTCATCATAAACTGTTTACTTCTTATTCGTATAATTATAGTAATAAGTTTAAACTGAAACGTTATTTAGTTGGCGTATTTAGTCAGCCTGAAAAAATCTCCCTGCAGGCACTTTTTAAATAACTAAGTACAAATGCCTTTCGGTCGCGCAGCCCTTTTGGTGCTATTTTGCACCAGATATTACTTATTATACTGCACAATTATGATAATTTTTTAAAGTTTACTGTAAGATTAAATCGACAATAATGCTATTAACTGTGTAAAATTATGGTAATAAGTGGGTTTATTTATTTGTGTTTCATATTCAACCAGTATTTTATACGTTATTAATACGAGAAACTGTAATTATCATATTAATCAAACTGTGCTGTAATAATAGTTATCGACAACGATTTATGAGATTAATTTACTGTGCGTCATAATAACCGAAATAAACTAACGGAGTATTCTTTTTTTTATTTGTTTCAATACAACATCATGTTCTAATTATCGGGTGTAAAGGGAGATGTTATTTTTCTAGTGTGGCTTTGTTCGTACCAGCAAATTTTTTGACTACCTGGTTGTCGTTATAATCTACAGACGTTAGAATTCTTACATCTTAACGCTTTGATAAGACTATGATGCAATTAACAATCTCTAAATAGTATCAACCCAATAGTTGAAACACTGTTAAAACATTATCAGTCGGAATATTTTAACAGGCAAAGTAGTATCAATACAAAATTTTCAGAGGCAATACGGTATTATTTTGACATAATACATAAACAATGCAGTAAATTCAAAATAGATTGACTGGCAAAACTGTATTAAGTAAAAATAACACGGTGTTGATAACTCTCTGATGCTACTAAGATGATTTGAACCTTGTCATATGTCGAGTTAAAACACACACCACGCGCTTGCCGCTCCCGATTGCCGCTCAGCAAGTGACTCAACTACAGATGTTACTATGTTGACTGACGTCTCGGTAGATGGCGAGAATAGGCAATATAGATTTTGGTGCCATCTCTCGGTCAGTAGATTACTTAAAAATATGACTGTCTGGCCTACCGATAGATAAAAAAATATGCTATCGAGTGGTATTCATAACTAAAAAATCAACTTTTTTGAGTTAATACGGTGTTAAATGTCATGTGCGATTTTGTATGCTATGCCTGCCCCATTTGGAAACACAGACGTGATTGTATGTATGTATGTCGATAAGTGCGGGAAGAACCTTAAGTATGTAGGTACCATCGCGGACATGGGTTGTTGAGACACTTACCTATGTTTGTAACTTGGTCGTGTAATACTAATCCAATAGCTGACATCTAGTCGGTCACATCGGTCATCGATTACGCGTCTAAATTGCGAACAATGGCAAGTGGCTCGACAATCCCGGTTCGCGACTGTACCTAGTCGTTTTGTCCCTCTCTCTCTTACATATCAATACGGGGTTTTAATATGTCGGCTGTTGACTCGAAGTTCGCGCGACATAAATCATCGTGGCATCGGCGCCTGCTGTAGTCCGGGAGACAACTGGAATTTAATAACTTCGTAATCGTTCGAAAATATTCAATAATTTTATTTTTGTTCTATGTGGCGTTTAGAATGCACCTCTACATTTATAATTACAATTTATACAATTTCGTAAGAGGTGACAGGTCTTATGGCTATTGGTATAATTTATGTTCGTAGTCAAACTTTAATCACTGAAAATGTTATCACTTTTGTACAACATTTGAAATAATAAGGCTTAAAGCAGATGAATATAAAATACATCTTACGGTACCTCTTATGACGTACCTATACTTGTTCGCGATAATTGTCTTTTTGATATGGTAATAGACTGAGAATTTATTTTTTACCATTTTTGGCGACTTGCTTTCAAAAATAATGTTATAATTATTTTTTATTTCTCGATGCTTTACTAGTATGTCGCCTGGATACTAAATGTCAAATTTACATGACTTAAAGTTAAATGAAAACAAATTCTCTAAGTTCGAATTCAACCCACATTCATTTAACATACAGTGCCCATGTCAAATACTAAAAACCTCTAGGACTCAGCTTACCTTTCTAGTTTATAATGACTAGATATTTCCTACAGCGGGCCGCTAGTCTACGCGCGAAGTGCCGCCGCAGAGCTCGCCGCTCGCTCGCAGTCTTTTGTTCGCTCACACTCCGGGTAAGTTTCCGAGGCGGGTGTTGCAAACGTTTTTGATATTTCTTTAAGAACCCGTGGTTTCTGTGTAATATCGGGTTTAGAACACCTTTCCATTTCTTCCGTGGATGTCGTGAGAGGCGACTAAGGAAATAGGTTATGTGTGTTATACACGTCAGGCTAGCAACTTCACACTATTGTACAGTCAAAGAATTTGATAACTGTGCCACTTTGTACCTTTTTACAAGAAATGTCACTGTGACATACCATACTATCTACTAATCAAAGCAATATAAAACTCACTATGAAAAGGTTCAAAGTGGCACAGGTATCAATTTCCTTTACTACCTCCTAACTAGAAATCTAAAAATATACTGGCAGGGAACACGAATCATTACGTAGTGAAACAGTCAAAACCATGACTATTCTACCTTTCATAGCCACCTTTTGCGTGTTAGGTTGGAAAGAAGTACGGACAGCTGCAGAGAATAATAACCCCTTAGTAATGAAACATTGTATGGGCGGGGGGTTACTTTTCTCTGCAGCTGACTGTAAAACAGTGACAGGTTGCTAGCCTGTCACCTAAAACATACATAAGTATACCTTAGGCTCAATTCACACCAGAAGAGCGGCGAAGGGCGGCGAAGCGGAGCGCAGTTTCAGTGTCATGAGAATTTTAACTTTATATTCATTAACATAAGACTTATTATCGCATAAGAAACTCCAACGAGGCGCGCGGATGCCCGCGGATCCGCGGGAATTCCGTCGAATTCCATAAACGAAGCCGTGCGAGACGTCGCAGGAATGCCAGAGGATGCTCGAGCAGTCGCGAGCGGCCGCTGGCAATATCCCGCCCAGAGATCTTGGACTTCCCGCGCATTCCAGCGACTTCCCGCGCATTCCAGCGACTACTCGAGCAGTCGCGGGAATCCTCGCGCCTTCTCTACCGAGCGGGTCGCTGCGCTTCGCCGCCCTTCGCCGCTCTTCTGGTGTGAATTGAGCCTTAGTCGCTTCTTGCGACATCCACGAAATAGAAAGATGTTATTCTAAACCAAACCAAAGTGGGCGCATTTCCCAACAGGCAAAAGATCAACCCTTGTAGAAAAACTAGTTTCCACCACCCGTAGACTAAAGTTATTCTTCCCACATTTGTTCATAACTGTCCCTACTGCCGCTATATCACCCCCACCCACCCCCACTATTACTCAGCTCTTTTAAAAAATGACGCGTCTTATGAAAACGTAGCGTCGTTGTTTAAGGGAACGTGCTGGAGAAATTGTTTGCTCAAATAAAGCGCTTTTCGCTTGACTTGTAAGTTTCGGTTTATACTAGCTGTAATAAAGCCTTGGTTATGACTTACTGGGGTTACATAAGTACCTAGGTAGTTATTATGAACTACAAATACGTATCAAACATTCTTAAATACCTTATCGCAGCTCAAATTAACTGAAAAGTAAACTAATACTAACGAAAAAGACCATAAGGTATATCCGCAATCGGCATAGCTACCTAATACTTAACAAAATGTTAAATTACTTTTTGCGATGTCGGGTTTAGAATATAACAGCTCCATTTTTTCCATGGATGTCGTAAGAGGCGACTAGGGATGTGGGTTTAGATATGCTTTAGGCGACAGACTGGCATCCTGTTACTTTTGTACCTATTAATACATACATACATAATCTTCACGCCTGTATTCCCAAGAGGGGTAGGCAGAGCACATGAATTCAAAAATCCAGTGCCACGTTTAGCGATTTTAGGGTAAGCCAGATGGTTAAACGTGATATTGCAGTGACAGGTTGCTAGCCCATCGCCCACAATACACTAACCCTTTCCCAGAGTCGACTCTTACGACACCCACGGGAAGAAAAGGGGAGGTGCTATTCTAACCCGGCACCACACGGGATAACCACCACCACCTATTAATCTAAATATATAAAACTCAAAGGTGACTGACTGACTGACTGACTGACATAGAGATCTATCAACGCACATCCCAAACCACTGGACATATCGGGTTGAAAGGCATGCAAGTAAATGTTATAGCGTAGGCATCCGCTAAGAAAAAAAATTGACAAATTCTACTCCCAAGAGGATAAAATAGGGGATGAAAAGGCTATAAACTATAAATAACAATACTTCTTAACGCGGGTGAAGCCGCTTGCAAAAGCTAGTTTAAGAGACAAAAATATTGTAGAAGTGGCTGCTAAAAGTAAAATAGTCATGCTTTCGACTACTTAACGTTTTATATCTTCTGCCTACCCCATCTACACTAATATTATAAAGAGGAAAACTTTGTTTGTTTGTTTGGTTGTAATGAATAGGCTCAGAATCTACTGGACCGTTTTTAAAAATTCTTGCACCATTCGAAAGCCACATTATCCACGAGTAACATAGGCTAAATTTTATTTTTTTAAAAAGAGGATTCCGTTAAATAATTGGGTTTAGATATCTACATCTACACTAATATTATGAAGAGGAAAACTTTGTTTGTTTGTAATGAATAGGCTTAGAAACCTACGACCCCAAAATCCGAAATTTACGCGAACGAAGTCGCGGGCGGAAAGCTAGTTTGGGAATAAAGGCGTGATTTATATGAAACTAGCTTTCCGCCCGCGGCTTCGCCCGCGTGGAACTCGGTTATATTGCAAAGCACAACTATAAGAAAACTTCTCGTTCCAAACGACACACAGCGCCATCGATCTATCATCTATCGATCGATATCAATCTATCATCTATCGATCGATATCGATCTATCATCGATTGATATCGATCTATCAAGCAAACTGTATTTTTGTTTTCCCTCGGGAACATCAATTTTTTTCGGGATAAAAGTACCCTATTATTTAATCCAGACTTCTATCTTTATATCTGCAAAATTTCAAAGCAATCGGTTCAGTAGTTACGGCGTGAAAGCGAAACAAACAAACAAACAAACAAACTCACTTTCTGACTTATAATATTAGTAAGGAAGTAAGGATAAGGATAAGGATAAGGAAGTAAGGAAGTAAGGATAAGTACTGTTACCCCCTTTTTTCACGTGAAAGTTTTATTTGCCCACAAGTAAAGAGTGACTTATATAAAAACTGATGTTTTCTCCACTTGGTTGAACCAACTTTAAATTAACAAATGCCGCAAAAATCGAACTATTTTTTCCACGGCGAGATATCCACAGCCGCTAAAATATGCGCAACAAATTTTATCTTACCTTTAAATAACAACCAAAAATGAATAATTCAGAATTCAGCCACTCTTAAAGAGCAATTTATTCCAGCGATTATGAATATAATTCTCTTCAAAGGATATAAAGCGTTTTTTGATGTTAAAGCGCACAGAAGCAAAAAATATGTGAAATGGAAGCGAAATGTCTGTGTTATAATAACATTATAATTTGATCAAAGTGGACTTGTTTGACTTTGAACGTGAAACTATACATCATTCACAAAAACATGTTAATGGGGAAAACAAAAAATGCATTGTTCAAACTTGACTACCTTTGTTTTTAACCCCCGACGCAAAAACGACTAGCTATGTTTGGTGGAAATCGGTTCAGATCTTCAAGGTCATCAGGTCATTTGTTAGGTGTGATGAGAATGTTACACGTTCAGTAAAGCCATCGAGTTGGGGCTCGTCGGGGGTTTTTTTAAATTTTAATTAATGTTGGTTATATCAAAAAGCTTTCGACAGGTTATATTGTATTGTACTATGACTCTCTATTGCACATAAAACAATTACAAAAAACAAGATACAGGATAACACAGCTTCATGTACAAAATCCCCTTTTTAGAGTTCCGTACCCAAAGGGTAAAAACGGAACCCTATTACTGAGACTTCGCTGTCTGTCTGTCCGTCTGTCTGTCTGTATGTCACCAGGCTGTATCTCACGAACCGTAACAGCTAGAAAGTTGAAATTTTCACAGATGATGTATTTCTGTTGCCGCTATAACAACAAATACTAAAATAAAAATAAAAATAATAATTAAGGGGGCTCCCATACAAAAAACGTGGGTTTTTTTGCTGTTTTGTGTCTATTTAAATAACTGTAACAGCTAAATACTTGAAATGCTCACAGAATATTTAATTAAATATCAACTTTAAAAAGAAATAATTAAATCAAAATAAAATTAGTATTTAAGGGGGGCTCCCATACAAAAATTCTAATTTTTTTGCAGTTTTTGGTACGGAACCCTTCGTGCGCGAGTCTGACTCGCACTTGGCCGGTTTATTTTAGGTTTTAAGACTCGACTTAAATCCTAAGTAATCCACATTTCACATTAAGTGAGTTTCACGATGGTATCTTAAAAGTTTAGCTCCAGATAATAGGTCACAAATTGACCCGAAACATGTCGCTAATCTCGATATTAAAACGTGAGTAGATCCGTTGTATTTCAGTATAAGTCGCACGGTAGTTTTATATACATACATACATCACGCCTGTATTCCCAAATGGGGTAGGCAGAGCACACAAAACACTACATAGACAAAACCATGACTATTTCACGTTTCGTTGCCACTTCTAGCATATTTTATAGGTTTTGAGTTGGAAGGAATAATAGCGGCAGGTTACTAGCCTATCGCCTAAAATATAATATATTTTAATATCTTAACCTCGCCTTTTACGACATCCACGGACGAAATCGAGAATATTCTTACTAATATTATAAATCGGAAAGTGAGTTTGTTTGTTTGTTTGTTCCGCTTTCACGCCGTAATTACTGAACCGATTGCTTTGAAATTTTGCAGACGTAAAGTTAGAAGTCCGGATTAAATAATAGGGTACTTTTTATCCCGGAAAAAAATGATGTTCGTACGTATATGTTTGTACATATTTGTTTAGTTATAGTTTAGGTTTTATCTTCATGTTTTTTTTTTTTTTTGTATGTCTACTCATTTCCATTTATCCTGTCAATCGCCTGAAGGTTAACTGGTAGAGATCCCCTCGGGGATAAGTTCGCCTTTGTACATGAAGCTGTAATCCTGTATCATGTTTTTCTGTATCTATTTTATGTGCAATAAAGAGTCATACAATACAATACACGTGGGCGGAAAGCTAGTTCTAAATAATTCAAAATACTTACCTTTAATTTTGTACCTTTATTTTCAAGCACTTAAAAAACATCTCGTGTCTCGATGTATCGCCACAAATCCTTTCCGGAAGGTTGGTTAACCCTAGCCCCAGGTCGGAAAAGCCCCAATCTCAACCTCAAATAGAATAAGGGTTAAATTGTCAGTCGGCCAATAGCACTAAACCGGGCTCTCTCGTCCCTTTGCAGGGTTGAAACAATCAAAGAAAGTGCAAGTTAAAACGACAGACATAAATAATTTTAAACAAAAAAAACCGACTTCAGTGGTAAACTGAAAGCATTTGTCTAATGAGGGTGACCTTCCGACACCAATTCACCAGCAGGCCTGATTAATTACTGAAATTATAATTTCCAGTCTTCAGGCGCATTCAGTATCGAAAAAAATATCCATTAACTCCTAAACATTAAGGAGTTGACCTTCCGTCATCAGCTCAGTTATATATTTTTAGTGCCAACCGTAAATACTGGCGTAGCTTTGAAAAATGTACCTACTAAAACATTGCATACATACATACATACATATTCTCACGCCTGTAATCCCAAGAGGGGTAGGCAGAGCACATGAATTCAAAAATCCAGTGCCACGTTAGCAATGTCAGGGTAACCAGATGGTTAAACGTGATATTGCAGTGACAGGTCGCTAGCCCATCGCCCACAATACACTGACCCTTTCCCAGAGTCGACTCTTACGACACCCACGGGAAGAAAGGGGGAGATGCTATTCTAACCCGGCACCACACGGGGTGAAACATTACCTGTGCCTATAAAATTTGAGGGTTGCCCTCGATTTCCCTCATATTCCATCATCAGGTCAAGATATGGTGACAATGAGATCACCTGGAAACTATATCCTTACAGACAAAAAAAGAATTTTCCAAAACGGTCCAGGCGTCTTCAAGTAATCAGCGAACACACGTAAAAAAAAAAAAAAGATCCCGACGAATTGAAAACCTCCTCCTTTTTGAAGTCGCTTAAAAATACACACACAATCACGCCTGTATTTCCAAGGAAGGCAATGGAAGCTAAAAATTAAGGAATAATCATAGTTTTGCCTATGTTACTTTTTGTGTGCTCTACTTTACTTGGAAATGGAAATACAGGGGTGATTTTGGTAAGTATATATATATTTTAACTAAAAACTTAAAAATGTATGTGAATGTCGTAAGAAGCGAATAAGGAAATAGTGTAAGATATATTTTAGGCGACAGGCTAGTAACGAGTCACTATAATACCTTTTAATGTAAAACTAAAAAATTAAGCCAGAAGAGTTTCGAGTAAATTTGACATATATTTGGAAACTAGCTTTTGCCCGCGGCTCCGCTCGCGTTAAATTCGGGGTATCACAGAAGAGCACACATACCAATTTTATAGCTTTCTACATTGAAAACTTCCACTCCTCTCTTTAGTGAAATGGGGGGTTTTGAAGAGACAAAATGTAGCCTATGTCACTCTCCATGCCCTAAACTATCTCTACCTAAAAAATCACGTCAATCCATCCGTTTAGCCGTGAAAGACGGACAAACAAACAAACAAACAAACACACTTTCACATTTATATATTGGTACGGATACTATGCTAGAGTTTCATGAGCCTACCCCTTTAAAATACACGCGTGATAGAGATCAAAAACTCCAATTATTCTCACAGAAGTCGCCAACCCTCGCCTACCTGGCTTAAATCTTTTCAATAACGACGTATTTTAAAATTGGGTCGCCCTTACCGGATTCTAAACAGATTCAAATTGACAAATTATTGGACATTCTGTTCGCGGTGTATTTTATTTCACCGTTAATTGACTTCTTTGACCGATCGGCTGACACTAATGAGATTTGTGCTCATTAAAAACGAGGGGTTTCTTGTTTAAAACCAGACCGCTATCGACCCTGTTTTTACAGGGACGAGTAGAATTTAAAATGTTTTGAAAGTGGGGAAAAGTTAACCGAACTTCTTTTGATAACATTTAACATTAAACTCCCGTGAGACTCACTCATCTTATAAAACACGGATAACTCACGTTATAAATCGATTTATAACGTGAGTTATCCGTGATTTATAAGATTCTTTTGATAATGTTGATAGTGATATTGATTTTGGTAGTATTTGAATTTGGGTATAGCCGAAACAAAGATTGCTGGCTCAGAATTGCTTTATCGAACAATGTCTCTATTAGCTTTACCTTTTAATAGGTTATACTTATACGGCGGATCAGGTATCATGTTCTTTTGTAATTATATTCTATACTTATAATACCACTTTCATAATAACTTTTTTGAACATAAAACTACCTTGAGACTCACTCATAGTGAAAAATAAAGGAATTACTCACGTTGTTTATACCGAGATTAGCTCGACATAATCTCGGTATAAACAACGTGAGTAATTCCGTTATTTTTCACTATGACATTTTTGGTTTAAAAAACAAAAAAATCCTTTGTAGAGCAAAGCAGTATAAATGTTTACAGTATATGGCTTGTTAAATTTTTTCCTCATGAGCGTTAATTCCTAATAGCAAAATTTGTTTTCGTTTTGTTTCTCCGAATAGCTTTTTTCATGAAGTTTATTTTCAAAGTAGCATTTTCCGCACACATACCTGTGTGGTGTCGGGATAGAATAACACCTCTCCATTTCTTCCATGAATTTCGTAAATGGCCACTAAGGATTTAGACGTAAATACTTTAGGCGACAGGCTTGCAACCTGTCACTATTATACCTCTTCCATCTGTTCTTAAACCTGAAATCTTACTATAAGTGTCTGCGAAGCGTGTCATGATTTTGCCTATATAACGCGTCGTGTGCTCTGCCTACCACATTCGTGAATATGAGCATGATTGTATGACTGTATGTTATTCTAAGCCAGTCACCACACGGGACCTTTTGAATACCGAACATAAAGTCGAAATATACGAATTCCACGAATGGTAATAGGTCTTGACAACTTTGTATGTAACTGTGTTCTAGTATGAAACTGGTGCAACTTTGTCGTGTTGTTTGTATGCTGAAGGTGAAACGCGGCGAAGTTTGAGCGCGCACTAAATCAAATAGTTCGATTTATCACGCTAACCACAGACTTATATCGAAATAGACACCGCGAGTTCCTGCATTTGTATGAAAACCAAGCGTGCCACTTTTTCTCTAGCTACTGTAACGTCACATGAGCTTTAGTGATGGGAATTGACAATCCGAGTGAAACCGATTCAAACGCCGACTTATTCAAGTTGTCCTGACTCTAGGCAATTAAACCTAATCTAAGCCCCCGTTCCCACCGCGTCGGGCGCCCGCACGATTTTTAATCGGTTGTCGTAGCCGCAGTACATTTTTAACCGACTTCAAAAAAGGAGGAGGTTCTCAATTCGTCGGGATCTTTTTTTTTGTTTTTTTTTTTATGTGTGTTCGCTGATTACACGAAGACGCCTAGACCGATTTGGAAAATTCTTTTTTTGTTTGAAAGGATATAGTTTCCAAGTGGTCCCATTGTCAGCATATCTTGACCTGATGATGGAATATGAGGGAAATCGAGGGCAACCCTCAAATTTTATAGGCACAGGTAATGTTTTTAGTACATGTTTCAAAGCTACACCAGTATTTACGTATGGCAGTAAAAAAAATGACTGAGCTGATGATGGAAGGTCAACTCCTTAATGCTTAGGAATTAAAGGATAATTCTTTCAATACTGAATGCACCTGCAGACTGAAAATTATAATTTCAGTAATTAGTCAATCCTGCTGGTGATGGAAGGTCACCCTCATTAGACAAATCCTTTCAGTATAGCCCAAATTTGAAGTCGGTTTTTTTTTGTTTAAAATTATATATTATATGGAGCTGTTCACACACGAACGACACGAATCGTGTCGAGCGTGTGTGAACAGCTCCATATAAAATGTACTATGGCTACGACACCCGATCAAAAATCGTGCGGGCGCCCGACGCGGTGGGAACGGGGGCTAAGTGGTACAAAACTAAATGAAATCGCGTCAAAGGAAGGGCATTGCTCTCTCTTTTGGCACGCGAAGTACTTACACCCACTTGAGTTATCTATTTCGATATAAGTCTGTGCTAACCGCATACTCGTCGCTTCGCCAGTTTTCAGCGAAAACGGAATGCCTTTAGTCAAAAAGAAAAAGCTACAAAAAGTATATTTTAGACTAGCAATTTGTCACTATAAATGCCTCTGAACTTAAAAATTATTCTACAATTGGCTATAAAACGTGAAATTATTATGGCGAAATTAAGAATACAGGCTTACATATATATCACGCCTGTTTTGCAAATGGGATAGGCAGAGCAGACGAAGCGGTACATAGTCAAAACTTCACCATTTTAAAGAAATAGTCATCAATTTCACGTCTCGCGGCAACTTTTAGCGTATTTTTAGGTTCTAAGTTAATAGGTACAATGGTTACAGGATGCTAATCTATCGCCTAAGGTATACCTAAACCTATAATAGGTTTAGGTATACCTTAGGCCAAGGATGGCGAACCAATGGCATGCGTGCCAATCATGGCACGCTACCAAATAGTTCAGGCACGCCGAATGATACAGAATCCATCCAAGATAAATCTAAACCAGAGGAATCCTTGTAATCCGTACCAATATATAAATGTGAAAGTGTGTTTGTTTGTTTATTTGTTTGTTTGTTTTTTTTGTTTGTTTGTTTGTTTGTTTGTCCGTCTTTCACGGTTAAACGGAGCGATGGATAGTAGAGATAGTTTAGGGCATGGAGAGTGACATAGGCTACATTTTGTCTCTTCAAAACCCCCCATTTCCCTAAAGTGAGGAGTGGAAGTTTTCAATATAGAAAGCTATAAAATTGGTATATGTGCTATCTCTTCTGTGATACCCCGAATTTAACGCGAGTGTAGCCGCGGGCAAAAGCTAGTTTTGAATAAAAAGTATGTCTAAACGTGTGTAATATTAAACTTAATGCCATCTAGTTTTATTTTTGTTGTATAATATCAATAAGCTTTGATTAATTGATGACACGTCATACAATACTATTTGTTTCATAAAAAAATGGCGCGCGTATCACTAAAGGTTCGCCATTCCTGCCTTAGGCGATTTATATCAGTCGCCTCTTACGACATCCACGGAAGAAATGGAGATGTGATTCTATACCCGACATAACGCGGATTTTATACTTCATCATCATCCAGCCTATATGTATACGTCCCACTGCAGGGCACAGGCCTCCTCTCAGTATGAGAGGGCTTGGGCTATAGTTCCCACGCGGGCCCAGTGCGGATAGGGAACTTCACACACAACGTTGAATTACTTCGTCGCTGTGTGCAGGTTTCCTCACGATGTTTTCCTTCACCGAATAGCTCGTGGTAAATATCAAATTCGATATCGCACATAAATTCCGAAAAATTCAGAGGTGCGAGCCCGGGGTTTGAACCCACGACCCTCTGCTTGAGAGGCCACAGGTCGAACCGCTAGACTACCACGGCTTTACTTTATACTTCATGTCCTCTGCCAATCCTCTTTAGCTATAAACCATGGTGTATAGGAATAATATTTATGTCTATACGATAATTATACTTACAGCGACTTACCCATGATCTTCAGTCCGTTGGCACACTGGAGCCATTAATCCGCATAAGCGCCTCACGCCGCCCCGCGGCACGCGCGTCAAACAATTTACACCCAAATTGGGCTCAGTGAGTCATCTAATTCAAAACTCCTTAAGCTCGAACTTTGTCTCTAAACAGGAGAAGCCAGCGTTATTGACGCCGCGTGGTTGATGCGGCGTCAGAACTGCGTGTGCTTTGCAATGAGAGTGCGCACAAGTTTGACGCTACCCTGTGACCAGCGAAATACTTAGGATCAGCAGTTTTTACTCTGTTTTAATGAAGTTTGAAACATTTTAAGTTTCTTAGCCTAAAGGTTAATGCAAAATGGATGTTTTTTAGTCAAGTTTTTTTTTTCAAGACATTACTTAAGAATTACTTGTTTAAATCTTACTCCATGGTAAGTGTATTGTCTAGTTTATCAAGACCAACAGATCAACTCATCAATGTATAAAATTAAAAACTGGTATAAAATTAAATACAACTGTGACACGGCGTCAAAGTCGCCCTAGAAGCTAGACAGCTTCTAAAGCCTGCCTTAACTAAAAAAAATACAATCCGAGAAACAACGAGTCTGTAACAAGCGCGCACCATATAATATTTATTCATGAGTAAGTACCCCCGTAATTAATTTAAAAGGCTTCATTTGAGAATTAAAAGAGGGCAGCTATATATCCATACTAATATTATAAAAGTGAAAGTGTGTTTGTTTGTTTGTCTGTCTTTCACGGCGAAACGGAGCAACATACTGACTTGATATTTGTAGGTATAGATAGTTGAAGGGATAGAGAGTGACATCGGCTACTTTTTGTCTCTTCATAACCCCTCACTTCCCTAAAATGAGGAGTGGAAGTTTGTATGGAGCATTCCGCAATTTTCAATGTGGAAAGCTATAAATTGATATGCGAACTTTTGTGACTAACAATAAAATTGTACAAACTTTTTTACCCTGTCCACGTGTGTCCAATGCCTAGAAATTTTTCATTGTATCTCCAAATGAAATATAGTCTACATCAGCGTATTAATTCTGTGTTACCCAGAATATAAGGAGAGCGAAGTCGCAGGCAAAAGCCAGTAGTATATATTGGACTAAGGACAAAGAAGAAATGAGGCTAAAAATGTGTGGAATGCGAAGCGGGCCTGATCGAAAACAATAAGGGTGGAATTAAAGGGACGAATCAAAGGGACTAGGGTCCTAATTCCAATTACTTCTGGTTGCCTTGAGCCTCTATAACAATTAACAATTGCTGTCACTAGTGAAGTTGTTACAAGTTTTGGTTTTAAACGATGGAATAAGTGAATAAGTGAGCGCGGCGTGACTTTGCACTGCATACGTATCATGAAAAGTCTGACCGATTTGATCAAAATTATTAATTTTAAACTTACTGTTTAGCGAAATTGCACAAGTGTGAGTACTGTGAACGTGCCAGCTTTAGGTAACTGACCTATAACCGTAAATATTTTAACCAGTAGTTGGATTTACTCGTCAAAAAAACTCCTCTAAAATATTTAACTGAAAAAATTACGGGAAAAAAACTTCACAGAGGTCACATACATCATCGAGCTCTGAGACATTTACCTTATAACACAGTCATGTTATTTTTATGTGTAAAAAGACATTAGCCTAGCGGTTTTACCTGTCGTGGGTTCGATTTCTAGGCTTTATTTTTCTATGCGAAATTGAATTTGATACTTACCGCGAGTTATTCGTCGACAGCTGCAGGTAACGCCGAAGAAGTTCTACGTTGTGTGTGAAGTTCCCAATCACCAAAGGCTTGTTTATGAACCTGAGTTTGTTTTCTATTTTAAACGACCTTCAAAGTTCAAAACTTTCCACAATTATTTTCATTAAGGAACTCTTGTAATAACGAAACTTTCAGCTCAATTTGCTCTCAGCCCAAGACTTGTCGACGTAACTCAAGCGTATGTAGGTTACTAGGGTAACACGACACAGGTACTCAGATCGGTTACTGCGACAAAGGGTCAACGGAGACTGTAATTGCCACAGACTTATATCGAAATAGATACCGCGAGGAGCATTTGTATCATCATTATCATTGGACAATATTTACACCAATCACCTAGTCCCAAATTAGGTAATTTAATGCCTGTGTTATGGGTACTAGACAACGGATACGTTACTTATATATAGATAAACATCCAAGATTCGAGAGCAAACATTCATATTCATCAAACAAACATCTGCCCCGACCGGGGATCGAACCCGGGACCTTAAGCTTCACAGACAGGTTCTCTAACCGCTGGGCTATCCGGCCGTCGACCGTATGGAAACCAAGCGTGCCACCATTTCTCTACCTACTGTAACGTCACATGAGCGCTTTAGTGATGGGAATTGACAGTCCGAGTGAAACCGATTCAAACATGCCGCCTTATTCAAGTTGTCCTGTCTCTAGGAAGTTAAGCCTACTCTAAGTACAAGACTAAATGAAATCGCGTCAAAGGAAGAGCATTGCTCTCCCTTTTGGCTCCCTTTTGGCACGCGATGTACATACACTTGAGTCATCTATTTCGAATATTTCGATACAAGTCTGTGGTGATTGGACACCTATTTCTATCATCTTGAAACTTTTCCGCGAAACTATAGACTCGCGTAATGAGATAAGTCCATATTTGAGAGGCGAGTTATATTCCGTGCGTAACACCTCTCCATTTTGGTCTATTCCCACTAGTTTTACTGACAGTTCTACTGGTAGAACTAATGGGACATTTCATTCGCACTAGTTCTACTATTCAAAGGACTTCAGATGATAGAACTAGAGGGAGTGATTTCTTTCCCAGTAGTTCTATTGGAAATTTATTGAAATAATATTTAGTCACACTAAAGCCGTTTCATTAACGGCTTCAAATTGAAAAAAAAGCAGTCCCACTTGGTCTATTATCTGAAGTCCTTCGAATAGTAGAACTAGTGGGAATGAAATGTCCCATTAGTTCTACCAGTAGAACTGTCAGTAGAACTAGTGGGAATAGACCTCCATTTGTTATGTGGTCGTAAGGCGACTAAGGGGACAGGTTAAGGTATATTTTAGACGACCTGTCACTATAGTAACTCTTAACTGACATTAAATCACGCCTGTATTCCCAAGTGGGGTAAGCAGAAAACATGTAACGCTAAATAGACAGATTAGAGCTTACCCGTGTGGTGCCGGGTTAGAATAGCACCTCTCCCTTTCTTCCCGTGGGTGTCGAAAGAGTCGACTCTGGGAAAGGGTTAGTGTATTGTGGGCGATGGGCTAGCAACCTGTCACTGCAATATCACGTTTAACCGTCTGGTTACCCTGATATTGCTAAACGTGGCACTGGATTTTTGAATTCATGTGCTCTGCCTACCCCTCTTGGGAAAATAGGAGTGAGAATATATGTATGTATGTATGTAGAACTTACCTATCTCAATTTTCGTGGTAACATCTAGCATAATTTAGACTTTATGTCTAGAGAAATGGTAGTTACAATAAGTTACTAGCCTGTCGCCTAAAATATGTATTCCACGGAAATAGATAACTTTTATTTTAATCCCAACACAACACGGTATATTTTAACTTGATACTTTAACATAATTATGGCAGCATTGGCTACGAAAGCAACATTTTAAGTTTCTCACACACTAAGCAGATACGAAAAGATAATCTGTACCTAAATGTCAATATCGTTCCGTATACAATTCAATGAGCTAACACAGACTGCGCAGATAACTTATATTTTACGTTCAAGTATCTGCTGGCACCGACATAATGGAAAGAAGGTGTTTATACGCAGATAAAATATTATCGTATCTGCTTAATCTGTGGCGCTGTAGTCATTCATTTGTCTATGTATCGTTCGTGTGCTCTGCCAACCCCAATTGGGAATGCAGACGTGATTATACGTATGTGTGTAAAAAGTAGGGTTCAATTGGCAATCCGGGCGCGGGGCCCTTTACGTCTCGAGCAAGTCCTGTGACGCCGCCCGATCCCTCTGGATTAATTTTATTAAAAGTGGACTTAATAAGGAAAATGTCCCGTAATCTTTTCGGCCCGGGACCCAGCCCGGGATTATTGAAATTCGCCAAATAAAGTCAAGTGGGCCAAAGAAAAAACTCCACGTTGTTTTCATGTCGTTTATTTATCCGGTATACGAGCTCCATACAATGGCGAGGAATATATGGATTCTGTACATTCAATATCAAAGTAAACGATAAAATGTATAATGTAAATATATATTATGATCTATTTAAATTATGTTGGCACCGACACGCGACACTTCGTATTGGACGTCATCGCTAAGTTTAAAGAAACAACTGCTCAGACCCTCGACAGTTACACACATTTAGTCCAAAGACATCTAGTTGATAAATTACATAAATGCACGCTTATGGCCTAACTCCCACGCACATTTTAACTGATCTAAACAAATAACAAAAACAATCTTTCATTTTCATCCGTTATAAAAAAAGTGACAGAACACAGACAACTAACGTACAATACATGTCGTTTTCTTCTAGGAAAGTTGGCGGCCATTTTGTAAAAGATTCTTAAACGTAATCGTCATTCGACTATGAATATTATTACCAATATAATTCCAATATGAAATCTGATCCGAAGACTGAATTAAAATTGATATTGGATTTCGCGAGCTTGCGATATGAAGTTATTACACATATTACTTGGGGATCCATTTCCACATGTTCACATGGCAGCCATATAAAGGTTTTACATGGGAGAGGCGAGACGCCAGAGTTATTCGACAGATCGAGGTAGGGGGCGCTGCGTAGCTTGTACTTACATACAATGGCAGGAACATTTTTCATAAATCGATGTTTTTTCGATGTTTCCTGTCATTTTTGGTACGCCAAATACACAGATTTAATTACAGTGTACGCATAATACAATACTTTTTCATTCAATACAGTCGTTGTAAGAAAATATTCGTCAGTTACTTAATAGACAACAAGCACATCTGTAATCTACAACGAACGATGGATTGAACACAAGCCATTATTGCTTCTTCTGCACAATTCTGCACAACTTTAAAAAGTAACAATAATAGCTTAAGTGTCGGATAATCCCTACGACATCTATCAAAAAGTATCGAGTTTGACAATCATTTTCCTATTCCGACTGTAAAAAATCGACCGAGAAAGCCATAAAATATTCCTTCGTTAGTCAAATCCTTTAATTCTTTGTATTTTTTTTTAATGGCAACTTCACGTTCGATTTGACAGTAAAAGTTAACAGAAACCGCCATCAAACCAAGAAGCATTGACAGCCGAAACACCAGGAGATCATGGCCGTCCTAGAGCTCTACGTAACGTTACATAGAACTTATCGATTGTCTGAGTCAGGGGCGACGGGGCGGGGCGGGCTAGCACGACCCGGCAACAAACGCGATCCGCGAACACATGACAACGTGGAGCTATCTGCGACTCCTAGTTCCGTAAAATTATGAACTAAGTTGACGATGAAAACGGTACATGTCGACTTACGACTCGAAACAAAGCCACGTGCTAATTTTTAGTATAATCTTTTGAACATCCAATTGGTGATTTGCTGGGGAATATATTAAGGAGTTATTGAAGCTAAAAATTATACAAAAAGTATATAAAATGATAGCAAAATGGCGCGCTATTTTGGTTTAGTTGATAATGAACGTCAAATTGCTAAAAGCCGTTGAATTCCCGAGTGTCTTACGCCCATAGAGTACAAAGCGTAACATCTTGAGTTAAGGCGAGGTTCTACTAGCGCGTCGCGCTGATTTGTACCTCTCACCCCTCCCGCGCGAAACCTACGACCGCCGCGCTTATCGTGAACTTTGTGACAGAGGTCACGAGTGCTACCACAGTGGAAGAAAACTAACAGTACTGTTGCGATCGAAATCACGTTGTCATTGAAATGTTTACTTGCAATTAATTAAATGTTTGATAAATGTTTTATTACATAAACTAAATGTGAGATTGAATGTGAATAACTTGCTATCTCCATAGAGCTGATAATAATATTATTACCTAAAAGAGCAATTCTCTGAGCCGAGCTATTTTATCTAACTTCGTTGGTGATTTTTTTTTCGTGCCGTATTGTGTTGGGATAAAATAATACATCTCCATTTCTTCCGTGAATGTCGTAAGAGGCGACTAAGGAAATAGGTTTAGGTATGCTTTGGGCGACAGGCTAGCAACCTGTCACTATCCTACCTCTTCCATCTTTGCAAACATAAAACCATGCTAGAAGTGACTGCGAAGCGTGATAAAGTCATAATAATGGTTTTGTCTATGTCACGTGTCGTGTGCTCTGCCTACCCCATTTGGGAACACAGGCGTGATTGTATGTACAGTCAAGGAAATTGATGACTGTGCCACTTTGTACCTTTTTATAAGAAATGTCACTGTGACATACCATACTTTCTACTAATCAAAGCAACATGAAACTCACTATGAAAAGGTTCAAAGTGGCACAGGAATCAATTTCCTTGACTGTATGTATGTATTTATACTATATCTAATCGGATATACGAATTAGTCCGCAACATTACGATTAGGAAGATGGAACATGTTGGTAGCTTACTTGTCTTCATGACTCGTTGTCGTCGCCTTCATGCTGAAAATAAACTGTGATATACCTCTATGGTCTCTGTGTCATTACTCTGACCTTTCACTTTGATGGACGTTAAAAATAAATGGTTCAATAGTGGATTTAATTCGTAAATATAATGTTTTAATGAATATATTACAAATTAGCGACGCAGGACGAACACGTGCATCAAAACGCGGCCAGTTGACAAACCTGGAAAACTTACTTTTACAAAATAATGACAACTTCACTGAAGATGAAGCCCACATAAGACTCGTGAACTTAGAATCTTACGAAAATAAATTTGATCAGATACAAACAGATATCGAGTGTCAAAGTGCAACGGGCTTCGAAGCTGATATTGAACAAAGGTACACAACACAAGAGCAAATTTTGCAACTTAAAATAAAAATGGAAGCGCTACGGCCCGCGCCGGACGCCGCCGTTGCCGCCGCGCCCACACCGTACGCCAGTGCCCGCAGCGACCCCGGCCCCGATGCGGTAAATCACTGCGGAGACGCCGACCATCGCGAGCAGCAGTGCAAGTACACCAACAATGTGTGCGAAAAATGACAAAGAAAAGGATACTCGGCGCGCGTCTGTTTGCAGTCAGCAAAAAACCACCAAATTGACGTCGAAACTTGCCTCTACAATGAACAACAATTTGACGTACCGGATACTATTTCCGACGGATATTATCCGATCTAGCAATGTGGATAAATATAATATATGATAAATGTATCCATCGATCGAAAAGTAATGCGAATAGAAATGGACACAGGAGCTGCGCTGTCGTCAATGTCACTTAAAGATTTCAAGCATCTTCAACCTGGTCGGGAAATTTTCAAGACTGACGTCAAGATGAGAACATATACGGGTGAAATTATCAAACCTGTCTACATCCCTTCCAAATACAAACAACAAAGTCTTTGAGGGCAAGCTCTTCATAACTAAGCAAGATGTTGTATGTGAGATTCAGAAACGCTGTAACGAATGATACACAAAACATGCGTCAACACCCGCAGACGAGGTCGTTCTCCCTGGCCCAAAGAGCACAGGTCTGAGACTATACGGACCAGGTCAGGAAATGGACATTTGGAACTATTGTGCGAGTACTGGGGCCGGTCCACTATCTGGTGAGAGCGGACCGCGGCGAGACCTGGAAGCGACACGTCGACCAGACGCTGCAGACGGCAGTAGCAGCGCAAGATTAAGAGCTATTTGAAAGGTTTTGGGAGGGAGACCTGTCATATACCTCTAATGCTCTCTATGTCATTACATTACTTTAACTTTTCACTTTGATTGACATTACAAATAAATGCTTCAATTCGTAAATATGATTGTTTTAATGAATATATTACACATACACGCATACAATCACGCCTGTATTCCCAAACGGGGTAGGCAGAGCACACAAGACGCTACATAGACAAAAAGATGACCATTTCACGTTTCGTGGCCACTTCTAGCATAATAGTCTTTAGGTTTTGAGGTGGCAGGTACAATAGTGACAGGTTGCTAGCCTATCGCCTAAAGTATACCTTAACCTATGTCCTTAGTCGCCTCTTACGGCATCCACGGAAAAAATGGAGAGGTGTTATTCTATACCCGACACCACACAGCCTCACAGAGGTGACACAGGTGAGGAGATATATTACACTTACCAACAAAAATTTCATTTTCAATACAATTTTTGCCAACTGTACTTCAATGTCAACCACCCTAGAATATATGCACCACATTTAAAGTCAATCAGACCAACCGTTGAAGAGTTCCCTCCATCGGAGACAGTCTTGGCTGGACCCCCAGAAGTCCATTAAACTACCGGATAATTGTATTTTCTTGTAAGTTACGAAGGTATACCAAGTTTCAGCTCAATCGGTCGATTGAAAGTGTTTATACCTAATATAATCTTCCTTGCAATATTTGTAAACATACATACCCACATACAAAAGTGAAGTTGAAAAGAAGCTTGTAAAATAAGAATTATAATTTCGGCGATCGTAGTGGTGTAGTTATAAAAGTAAATTTTACACTACGGCATTTCAGGCAAAAACCTATAAAAAATATTTTGCTTATCCATACTTACTGTTTTGTTTTTCTAGATTGTGAACTGTGTAGGTGCATGGATTTGTGCTGCTTTATATGTGTAACGGATACATTGAATAGTGGTAAACAATAGAAATAATTTACTTTTTCTGTTTGTTTAGTCTCCGAAGGTTCTACCGACTTCAATTTCATTTTATTTCGTCTACGTCCCATTTTTCCTCGATTCCGAGTCGTAAGACAGAGCGCGTCAAATTTGACACACGTCCGACCTCCAGCACGGTCCGCTCGGGACTGAGCGGCGGGGGGCAGCGAGGAACCAGTAAATTGTGCCGTGTATTTCTTTAATTTTGGGTTAAAAATTAAATCATATAAGATATCAACTTTTTAATGCCCGGGCCAACTTAAATCATCATAGACGTTTATTTTGCCGTGATTTTCATTACATCAAGTAGTTTAATATTGAAATAAAATGAGTTTAAAATTAAGAATAGAGTCACGTTTGGAATTGTTTTCTATCGAGCGAAGTTTATCAAATTATGTAACGAGTGCCCGACGCAGCTACGGAAAGGTCTCGAGAGTAACATATATTTTTTTGACTTGTCTAATCACTACCGTTTTGGAAAAAAAGGGTCCTAAAAATTACGTTTTTCAGGGTTAGCTCGCCTTAAGTAATATTTCACTTTTTAGTTTTATTTATGTGTAAAAATATGAAACAGTTTTTGATAGATTTCAGAGTCACTTATGACCCTGTGGATTATTGCCGAGGGACTTGCTACACGCTGTATGCTTAGGGCACAGATTTTAGGTTTTTCCTACGGATGTTATCAGAAGCTACTAAGGAAATTTTAAGGTATAATGTGACGTCTTCTATTTTGTACGATTCGAATTCACAGTTGTTTGTGTAATCAAGGAAGATTATCTTTTTGTTACCTACATTTTCTTCCATTTTCTTTACTATTTTTACTTTTTATTTACCGAATTTATATCAAAAATAAAAATCAACAGAAAAAACTGACTTACTGTGGCGTAATGGTAGCATGAAACGGATTTTTAAAATTCCACGTTCGATTCCTATCTTCTTTTTTTTTGTGGCTTCTGTATATTATTTCTCGAGCTCTGCCTACGTTGTCTGTTGCCGAGCCGCCGCGAGCAGAGAGAGGAAAGCTCTACCTTATTCTACTTCGAACTCCGTTGGACGGATCAGTACGTTTTCCACAATCAGGTACTCAACGAAACGATGTTGTAGGTAAACGCCCCTGTGCTCGACACTGACCCAATACTTGGCACTTGAAATAGTAAGACAGGTGACAGATGGACGTCATCTACTGGGCGTTGAGGCATCGAGCATTGGTACTTTTACCGTATTTCTTTTTTCAAATCATCGTACAATTGACGGCGAATCGCTTGGTACAAAAATACTTCTCACTACCTACAACTAAACTAGTGAGAGGGAGATAGAAAACCGCGCCCGCCGCCCGCAGCCGCTAAGCAGCAACGCATGGGAACCTAACGTAACTTTAAACACCAAACTGACGAAAGTATTATAAGTGTAGTTAATCCTTTTTTAAATATTGAGCATGTATGTTTTTTTTCATAAAATAATACGCAGGGCGATTTTCACGCAAGGTGACTAGTTCTGTCTCTGTCTAACCAGAGTCGTCAGAAAGTGACCGATGGTCCATGTCGCAAGGATGTCGACTCCCGCGTATTGCCATGTCAAGCTTGCTTAATTTTGCATAGACTAAGGAAAAAAATGTCGATGGTGACGTCATTTGGCGTGAATTTCGAATTTTGACGCATTTTTCTTTACGTATCAAACGAAAAAATACATGCCCAATATTTTTGATCGAAAACACGGATTAAATGCAATTTTACAGATCTATTCCGTTCACATATACACTAGTGTGCTAACTGCAAAAACCGTGGTAGCAAACGTTTGTCCATACAAAACCGCCCGAGCTACGCGGGCACTAAAATTGACATCGAAATTTACATGATTTAGACTCAGCTATGATACATAATGTATTTTAAACGTTAATTTACGAATCTGACATCTATATAAAATATATGGCGGCGTGCTGGTGCGGTCGCCATGGTAACCACGGCCGCGCGAGGCGCGGGGCAAACCGTATAGGCTAAGCCCCTATTTCACCAAGTGGACACTTGTCAGCTGCTGACATAATGTCGCTGACAATTCTCAAGCGACAAGTGACAACTGACAATTTCTTATTTTTCTACATCGTAATGTTTTTAAACATGACAAGCGTTTTGTAACAGTAAAGTTGCCCTCATTTGAATCAAATGACAATTATGTTACAAAACTAGTACTTATATTTTTAATAACTTGACATATATATTTGTTGATTTGTCGGTAAAATTTGACATGAGGTCCAGGCTGTCAGGTTTACGCTACGTTACAACTTCGTGGTAAACAAGTGCGTATAAGAGCAATCCACGAAAGTAGGAATGACAATTATCACAATGGTGAAATAGGGTTGGCTTGGTTTGGCCTTGCGACGCCTAGATAGGCCTAGCCGGGCATCGCGCGGCCTGCGGCCTTACGCCGTACACCACGCCGCGTACTCCAACTTACAATAAATTCTAAATCCATTTCGATTGGTGTTCACATTGCATACTCCACCGATTACGAATTACCACTAAATTAACTTCCACATACGAAAAATCTTAATAATCAACAATTTGGCACATCGTCTTCCTGTTATATACCCGAGTAAAGAAAGCTTATAGTTAGAGAGGGTTTAGGAGAGGGAATGCCTTACAACGAAACGTACCGGCGAGAGAGACAGCTAAACGAAGTTATTACATAGATCCTACGAAGACTAAGTTAGGGGACGAGGCCCGTACGAGTAGATACGAACTACAGCGTGGACAGCGCGAGCGGGACGGGGCTAGCGAGCCGAAGAGTACAACAAACTTTTCAAGTCTACAACAATCCGCAATCTTGCGCAGTCTTATCCACTAAATCTCCACAGAGTATTCTGTATTGCTTTGGTTCGAAGTTCACCCCGATGCTTGCTCTCGAACGTTGGTAACTTTAAAATCGATCGCAGCCAATCGCATCTGCAACTAGGTTACAGTTGCAGCGAACTTTGAGATTTTTCTTCAAGCATCCCAGATCCGATTTTTCAGCACTTGATTCACTGACCAGCCGCCTTAGCACGGCAGGGCACGAGATACGCGCGAGATCGTCTATTATCCACTGTCTACACCCTATTCACGCAAACAAGTTAATATAGCGCTCTCTTTTTCACGTAATCCCATACAAATGACAAAGGCAAAAAGTCTACGGCGTTTGACAATTTCGAAAATCGTGTTCGCACCTGGTTACTATAATAAAAGTGTATTTTAATTTTGAGTTGGAATTGTAAGTAAAACTTTAAGGCTTTTACAATTGCATACCTAAGGCAAAAAAAAAACAAGAGTAAGAATAATATTCATTTGTGAATAATTTGACCCTTGAAATTGCACGAAAAAATTATTAAGACGTTACAATCAGTCAAAAGCTTTCCGATAAAAGAAGCCAAGTTTAACCACTGCAATTTACATTTCCCCATTAAATTGTTTCCGTGAATGAAGTATTAGAGACATTACAAAATGACGGGTAGACTATCCCGCGTACTAGCGTGTGCCGTGCTAAGCTTACACCTTAGTAAAGCGCGGCAATGACCGCAAGTAGGGCGAGAGCGGGGGTGAGGTTCGCGGGGGGCGCTGAGCCGTGAAGCGCGCGCACGGAGTGTCGCGCCGGCGCCGGCGTGCGAGGGGGGAAGACGGCCACCGCGCCGCCGCCCGCGCCGCCCGCTACGCACCATACCTGAGGAGAAACGATTGGTATAGACACGCTGACGTCATAGAGGCCCTGTGATTGGTCGCTCAGTGATACTGATTAGTCGCGCTATGGTTTATTTAGAAACAGGTGTGGTGTATTGAGTAAAGTTGCGACCAGAACAATGCTTGAAACGGTGATGGTACGGAATCACAGTTACGTGTTGTATGCATACCATTTTTGACGCGCGCTCCTGAACCGCTGCGTAAAAACCGGTGACGGTACGGAATCGCAGTGACGCGTCGTGTCCCTACCGTTTTTGACGCAAACACTTCACACTGCTGCTTAAAAAACTGTCATCGATTTGGGAGGTTCACGTCAAAAACACTTCGTATAGGAAACGTAACGATGAGGCTGCGTATTTCGAACAGCAATGTGTGGAGCACGCGTCAAAAATGGTGCAAATTCGATGCACCACAGCGATTCCGTACCATCAACTTTTTTTTGAGCATTAGTGTGGTTGCAACTTAAAGCTGAAACTGAAGAAAACTATGAAGGATCTATGGTGGGTCAGATATCAGTCGGTTCAAGTATGTGTGTGTGTGTGGGGTCACTGACCTCGTCCGGCTCGGGCACTAGCAGCACGGCGCGCCAGCAGTGCGGCGGCGCGTCGGGCGCGAGCGCGGCGGGCAGCGCGCGGCCCCGTAGTAACCAGAGTACTCGCAGCGCGCGGCCGCACGCGCCGCATTCGAGCCGCCAGCCGCCTGGGGCGGGGGTCGCTGACACGGCGCGGGCTGTCGCACCGCCTAAGCAACCAGACACCTATTAAGGCCCTGATCCACGGGCAATTAAGACCGTGGTTTTATAGCTCGCTGGTTTTAAATACCGCCAAGCCTGGCTCGCGGGGCCATCTTCCTATATTTTTTACTCTAGATCGCCATGCCTCCTCTACACTATGGCCCATCATAGTGGCCATGCGATGGTTGATGAATGATGGCAACACGACTATACGATGATGACATTTAGTTGTGATCTGTTCATTGTTCAGATCAAAAAACCGACACCACTTTGCTCTCCATGCATTGGCAAATCGTAGTGGTCCACTGGTTCCCGGGAATAAGCGTGGTCCTTGGGATTGAGCAGACATCCAGGGTCGCTGACATATTTTTTATTAATTCTTGGCAATGCATACTTAGTAATGATTTTTGTTTTATGGATGCAATAACCACAGTCGAGCCTGAAAATGAATAAGACATTGAAAATTATGTTCACTCACCAGTAACCCTTAGCGTGACCCGCTTCAGCTCGCGCAGGCGCGCCAGGTCGGCGCCGCGTGCGCCCACGCAGCGGTACTCTCCGCCCTCCTGGTACAGCGCCTCCTTGATGCCTGTGAGATACATACATACATTATAATGTACTCCCAAATGGGGTAGGCAAAGCACACGAAACGCTGCTTAGACAAAATTATAATGAATTATTTGACACATATGCCATTCTTGTTTCTTCCAAAATCGTAACTTTGCACATTGAGCATTGTGTAAAATTTTATTACCCAAACAAATTTTCCCAAATGTTTAATCTTTTGCATAAAACTGCTACGCAAATTTTCATTTCACCAAATTTTCGTTTAGCAGAAATCACTACGCAAAATGACATTATTTTTAATATTTTTATTTATTTGAAACGGGCTGCGTAAAAAAATGTCACATAAGCCCATAGGGCAAAGAAAAGGACATTTAGGCATTTAGTATTTTAGCTAATGTTTTATTATGGCAAACAAACAATAGACAAGATAGATGATAAACGAAACATTGACTAAACATTCAGGTGCCAAACATTAGGTTTGCGAAACAAATCTTTGGGAAAAGTTATTTGGTCTAACGTTTGGGTAACATTTTTCGGAAGTGATAAGGTAAACGCAGGTATTAACGACCCCCTTAAGGCAATTTTGAAATCAATGGCGAATTTTAAGTATACTGGCTATCTTCAGA
>BHDV01010234.1:82781-114542 GCA_005406045.1 Adoxophyes honmai
GTCAATCCATCGCTCCGTTTAGCCGTGAAAGACGGACAAACAAACAAACAAACACACTTTCACATTTATATATTGGTAAGGATAGTGTGAATGGGTGTGTTGGGAGTGGAAGACCTAGACGGACGTTCCGTGACCAAATCGCAGACGTTTCAGAAACAGATCAGGTCAAGAGTACTTGAAATGGAGTGACTAATGAATGTGGATGATGCAAAAGAAGTATGTCAGGATCGTAGCTAATGGAACAAAAGATTGAAGAGGCATAATAGTGACAGTTTGCTAGCCTGTCGCCTAAAGCGTACCTAAACCTATTTCCTCAGTGGCCTTTTCCAAACCACAAAAGAAATAGAGAGGTGATATCCTAATCCGACAATACAGAAAAGCAAGCACAATAAACCAAACTTAGATGGACTCCAAAGTCCACTGCAATAAATTGCTTTCCTTTGCTAACCAGCACAGACGTTGAAATAAACAAGAGCAATAAACATCGCCATAACAAATTAAGACATTTTCGTTTCACAAGCGCCGGGAAAAAGGTCCGTTGTAAATAATATCAGCGTAATCCGACTCGAATATGTTAATTAACGAAAGAAGCAACAAATTACTTAATTAATTTGATTATATTCTCTTCTAATTAATTTAGCTTCTTGTTAGAATGGAGATAGAATTCGTCAGGCATCGACAAAGTCTTAAGAATTTAACTTCGCTGAAGTTAGAAATTTCAATAAAGTGACTTTAAAGTATGGGGGTTGCAAAGCCCCCAGAGACCCCCGGGGGCGTAATCCGGCCAGCAGGTGTTAAGTGAAATTGTTAAGCTGAACTTCCAATATACTTATTACGGGAATGGGCCCTTACTGTGAACTTTAGTCTATTTTAGAGGATCTTATGTCCTGTGAGACGGACTTTAGTTTGTACTTCAGGATTCTGCATAAGAATTTAATACTAATAATGAAAGTGACCGTCATGTGGGATGTGAATTAGACGATCATTGTACTGATAGTCGTCTCAGCAAACGGTCTCATAGCGAAGAGTCTCGCCCAACATCTTAAAAGACTCTCGCTAGATGGTTGGCTCAAGGGTCTGATGCAAAAGGTGGTACTCCTTGATACGGCGCGCATCGTCAGGAGGTTCCTCATTCTACAGGTATAACCGTTGGCATCCTGGTTTAGGTTTCAGTAATTTATTTTATTTATCAGTTTCATGTATTTAAGCATTGTAAAAACCTACCTAAGATCGAAATAAATATACTTACATGAAAGTGAAAGGAATCAAGTAACCAAGTGATTCCTTAATTTCAAATGCTGGACAACACATTAATCATGATACAAAATATCTAAATGTGATTTAGTATGTCTGACTAGTCCTGCAGACTGACACGTTTGTGATGAAATGAAAATTAAAAGGTATTGTAATTCCAATCGTGTTAGACAATCGCTGTAGATGACTTATTATGGGCCATTTATCGTCTGTATTTTTACACTTAAGACATTATTTCAAACAGTTGAAATAAACTTAATTACCTGCGCAAGACTGAAATAAAGATTGCAATGAATTCTAAAAGTTAAACAATACAAACGCAGGGGAAAAGTACTAGGACTCCAGAAATTCAAGGAGATAAAATGTTGAAGCAACGAGTTGAAACAGATGAAGACGCGCTGTTGGAAACAATTTGATGTAAATTAGGGTTATAATTAGCGAGCCTTTGTTAAGAGTTACGGCGAGGGAATGAGGCTTAATTAATATCATTGTCGGACGTTTTTTATCCGAAATTTTACTCTGACGAATAATCTTGCCAAGTCGACCGGCGTTTGGTAATTTTTGTTACGTTTCAACTATGTACAGTCAGCGTCTGATACATGTATACAATTTAGTACCTTTTCTAATTAACCTCATATTTGAACTCTCGCATGAAATTGTCACTGCGATCACAGTGACAAAGTACCAAAGTGTAACCATGTATCAGACGCTGACTGTACCATCGCGAACCGGGATTGTTGAGTCACTTACCTATGTTTGTAACTTGGTCGTGTTATACTAATCCAATAGCTAACATCTAGTCTAGTCGGTCATATCGGTCAATAAATAAACGAACGAACGAATGATTACACGTCTAAATTGCGAACAGCGGCAAGTGGCTCAACAATCCCTGTTCGTGACTGTACATTGTTCTAATAAATTCTCATTTTAATGCATAGTTCTCACTGACCGAGCTGCGAGCTATTTCTGGTGTGATTATGAGCCTGTAGGAAAGACTCCAATAGAGAGATCGCTCTCCAGGCAGTTGTTATGCCCAGGGACCGAAGACCACAAAGAGAAAGTTGGAAGTTGTATTTATGCAACCGATCGTCGAAACTTCGTTTGCGCGATGTAGGATCTTTTAGTTCGGCTATTCGAATGTGGCGCTGGGGCGCTACAAGCCCCATGTGGAACAAAAGCATGTCTCGTGCACTTGCTTGGTCAGTCAGTAGTCAGCGAGTGTTCTTCGCATTTTTTACTCAAGGGAAGACAAGGAAATTTTAATGTCATGTTGGATTCTGTAGTCTTTAATTGAAAGATCGTATGGTATCAGGTTTAGATAAACACCTTTCCATTTCGTTCAGAGATATCGTAAGAGGTGACTAAAGGTGGAATCAGACGGTTCATTTTTGTTCATTTTCATGCTTAATTCTGCGTCTTTCACTCAAAATGACACGTCTGAACACAAAAATTAACCAAAAGTGAACATAAACCGAATGAAAAATTAGTAAATCTTCATAGTGAACATTTATTCGAGTGAACCGTCTGATTCTAGCTTAAGAAAAAATAAGTGTGTACGCTTTAGAAGACAAACTAGCATCCTGTCACTATTGAACTTTACTTTTGGAGTGGCTGCAAAACGTGAGGTCATCATAGTTTTGACGTAACGTTTCTTAAAGGCCTGATAGACGTACGAGCAAGTACGCGTACTTATGGCTCGACGACCTTTTTCGACTGTGTGTCACCGTAAGTACGCGTACCTACTTTAAATATTATTTAATACCACACACAATCGAAAAAAGTCGTCGAGCCATAAGTACGCGTACTTGCTCGTACGTCTATCACCCCCTTTATAGTCTACTTTTACCTCATTTGAAAATGCAAGTGACGCATGTGTACATAAAAGGAGGTTTACTTCCATTTCGTCAACTCCACGTCATAATTTCGTTGTCTACCAAAACTTGAGTCTCCTTTGTCGCGAACCATTGTGTGACTACCCCTTTAGACTACATTCTATTGTGGTCTTCACCTCTGTAGACCATTTAACTCGAAACACTAACTTTCATACGTGTTGCTTCAAGTTTACTTTGTGCAATTGATGGATGCGGAACCCACTGGGATCCGACACGTTTCAGCCATTTACAAAGGAAACTGTGGTCCTATAGATTATTCAAGAACTGTAGGCCCAATTGCACAGTTGCTCCTATTACTTTATTACTTACTTTACTCCTAGTACAGTCTGTGCCCGTCTGGTGCCGGGTTAGAACAGCACCTCCCCCTTTCTTCTCGTGGGTGTCGTAAGAGTCGACTCTGGGAAATGGTTGGTGTATTGTAGGCGATGGGCTAGCAACCTGTCACTGCTATATCACGTTTAACCATCTAGCTACCCTGACATTGCTAAACGTGGCACTGAATTTTTGAATTCATGTGCTCTGCCTACCCCTCCTGGGAATACAGGCGTGAGAATTATGTATGTATGTATGTCAGCTGCAGAAAAAAGTAGCCCCCCTCCCATAAAATGTTTTATTACAAGGGGTTACTTTTCTCTGCTGTTGTCTGGACATGCAACGTACAATACAGTCACGCCTGTGTTCCTAAACGGGGTAGGCCGCGCAGACCTTTAGCATATTGTAAGGTTTAAACACTTTAAACTTTTGTATGTATGTATTGCCATCGCAATTTCATTGCAACTACCAGTGTAAGATACAGCAACGGTCTTTGGTGATATTACAAGTTTAGTATTCCGCTAACATCAAGAGACATCCTTTATTCTTATTAAGTTTTCCTTGCTTTTCGCGTTTCAACCTTAAGGTTCATTAGTTTTGCTTCACGGTTGACAAATATCACAAACATTTATAAACCTTTGAAACCCCAAACAAATAGAGACTCCGGGTGCAAGAAATTCGAAGCGACCAAAATTTACGTAAAACATTCCAGCTTCCCACGAATTATTAACGGACAGTCGTTTACGGCTGTCGGCGGCATTTCATCCACGACCGCTAACACACCACTGCGTTACATCGCGTGTTCTTTTACCCAACCAACGTGCTGTCTGCATCCCAACCACGAAATGAACAGCGAATTTTAGGCTCAGTCAAGAAACCACGGTACACTAGAGTCGTCTAATTGTTTAACGTGGCCCTTTTTGCAAGGATTTGTGAAGTCCCAACTGTAATGGCGGAGATTGCATCTGTGAGAGTGAGGACAAGATGTCTGCTTCGTTTTAATGCGAGTTTTTTTGCGAGATTTGCATTATTTTGACTCTATAATGGACTGAGGTGCTTTGCATTTGGATGTTTTAACATCTCGACAAAAACAGGCTTTAGGCAAGCTACTATATAATTTGAATTGCGAAGTTGAAGTACTTATCCTGTGTAATAAAAGCTTCTAATTACTAAACAAGACGAAGTGCAAGCAATAAAAAGTTTAATGAAGTACGTGGGAGTTCGGCTGTATCGCAAAGGCAAGAGCCACCTTTTTATATTTTTGGCTTTTCGGTTTTTGGCTTTTGGATTTTGGATTTCTTGGCTCTAAAGAGGATAGGAGTCGCACCACTTCTCCATACAAACGTAGTCCCCTGTTTTCTCCGTGAATAATGACATTAGAGCAAATTTTTTTTTTTTACATTATATTTGTATCTGTTGTGGCTATGCCCCTACGATTTGCTTTTATCGATATTCTAAATAAAAAAATAAAAAAATTAGAAAATCGATAAAAGACCAACGGGACTTGCGTATGACATTAGGTGGGTAAAACAAAGGGTACAATGACCTGAGAAGCGATGAAACATTTGTCTCACACATTGTCAATAATGAAAATTGACAGGAAATATTCCACAGGGGTTTTGAAACGCGTATAACCGACCACTGGTAAAATATTAACAGTCGATTTCCAGCCATCTGTATACTTGAATCTCTTATGTACGCTTATGAGGTCAATTTTGATGCAAAAGTATCAAGTTTCATCAGATCGGCGCTGTTCCTACAAAAGTCGCTATGTGCATTTTTTACATTTTTGGTTTTTTATGCCATTTTGAACCTTACGTCCATATACGTATGCTCTAAAAACGGCGTGGAGCTATCTTTATTATTTCTGCATGTGTGGTAAAAATAACCATGTAAAGTTTGTATGTCAAAATATTCCCTTAAAAATAACTAAGTGTCACTATTACATAGCAGGACCGTTTCATATTCATATCACGCGTTGGTCCGATATATTTATGTGTCTTTCGGAGCACACATAGCGAATTACTTGAACTGATTCGATCGTGTCGTTCGCATTCGACATGTGTTTTTCGGCACATAGCGATATTTTAGTACGAGAGGGCTTAAATATTTATCGCTATGTAACGTTTCTGTTATAAAATTCAGTTTTCACTATATCATTTTAAAACTATTATCATTTCATGTAACAAAATCACAAAGCAATAGCACAAAAAAAAATACTAACTTTCCATGTTGGTTAATGAGGAAATAATTTTATGTGTCTCCTGAAAAGTTGGTTAAAAACACATAGCGACTTCTGCAGGAACAGCGACGAGATATTAAGTCCTACTTGTGGCAGAAAAACTCTGGGCTTCATTATTATTGTTTTGAATGAATAACTTATGTATATCAATTTAAATTCAAGCCGCGAACAAAAACAGCCCGCCTTCCCCATAATAATTCACCGATACACCAATTTACCTCAATTCAATTCAATTTATTATCAGACATACTTAGGTATTAAATAATACTGATTCTTTTCTTTTGTAATAGGTATTGTTAGATTTACCATACATACATACAATCACGCCTGTTTCCGAATACGGCAGGCAGAGCACACAAAACGTGATATCTAGACAAATGCATGATGACTATTTCACGCTTCGCAGCCACTTCTAGCATATTTTTTGGTTTGAAAGCAGATGGAAGAGGTAGTGACAGGTTGCTAGCCTGTTGCTTACAGCATACACAATCTTATTTCTTTGTCGCCTCTTGGGTGAATATCCCAGGCACATTTTTGACACGGCGGAGTAGTTATTGCCGCTGTTAACTGTTATTTACGTCTTATTGTAATTTTTATACTATAGCTGACATATCCCCCTATCTGTTACACAATATAAAACATTGACATGCCTTTTAATCTGGAAGAAAAAAAATGTTAAAGCTTTGATTTCCAATTTTGGTGGGCTGTCCGGAATCCATTTTTACTACAATATCATTAATTTGCTAAGAAACCCATGTGTAACACAAAATAACTTTAACCGTGGCATATTCTTAATTATTTAAGGAACATTATAAATAAATATCACCGTTGTGAGTTCGGTTATTGTGCCCAAAATCATACTTTAAACAAACGTCCGAGCGCGCGATCAAATTTTGGTGGACAAAGTTCGACTCGTTCTAATTCGCTTCTAAACGGCCCAGGAAGTATTAGCTTAACCTTCCGCGTACCTGCCAGTTACACTGCATTGACTGACGGTGAAAGCGGTCTGTGTTTGTCACTGCGTTTCCGTTAATCACGTAAAAACCCAATTTTGGTGCAAAGGGCGTCAAAAATTTACCAATTTTGGTGACTCTTGAAAAAAATGAAAGGTGTTTAATTACAACGTGTCTTTTAATCCTAATTTGGGTGGTTTAGGGTTCTTTTTAACGGAAGTAGCCTGAATTTGTTATAAATGTAACAAGTTTTTTTTTAGACATTTTTTTTATACCCGTTCCAATTTTGGTGGTCAAATTTTGGTGCTTGTTTCGAGCGACCAAAATTGGGAAACGCTACGAAAGGTGTAAAAATAGGCGTATTAATCATTTTTATTCGACAGTAATTTTAAGCGCAGAATTAAGAAGCAAAGAGAGAGAAAGATATCATATAAAAATAAAGGGAAAAAATTGCCACCAAAATTTTAAAACTACCACCAAAATTGGCAAAAAACTACACTTGTTGAAATTCACCCTCTTACGACATCCACGGAAGAAATGGAGAGGTGTTATTCTATCTTGACACTACACGGAAATAGGTATTTAATATTTAATGTAAAGAAACGTCGAGAAGGTTAATCAATTAAATCGTGATTAAGTCCCGCGTGCATATAAATATTTAATGTATGTAACGTGTATTCGATTCGTACTAAAGTAAAGAAAGTCAATTTTGATTACGCAATTATTTTTAGGTTAATTCTATCATAAAATACTCATTCGTACCCGTATTTCGTTATCTTTTACGACCTCAAAAGAAAACGACGTAACTGCCGTCAATTACCAGTAAAGATACGACCTTTTGCTCCTGCCAAACTGAAGTATCGAGGGCAGAATGAAATATTAAGTGGCATTTGAAGACGCGACCTAATCGCCATTTCTTATTTACACAAAGCATTAGCATCGCGGGACTCAGCAATTCCATTGAGGGCTCCCAATCCCGGAATGCCGAGATCTCGGGATGCCGCGCCATTCTGAAATCCCGGGGTCACGAGATTCGCGGGATTTGCGGACCTGAAAGCGTGCATGCGTTGTCCTTTGACAGTATTTTCAGTCAAAATTAAAAGCTGAAAAAGTTAGTAAGTACATAATATATTTTATCAGTTTAAACGTGTTTTACTTGGTTGATTTTTTAATTTTCTTTGAGATTTTTTTTAAGACGATTTGTTTTTTTTCGTCAAAAAATCCATTTTTTATTGATCCCATTCTAATAGTAATACTTTAACACAATGCATGTGTAGATTTATATTTTATAATAAAAAAAAACAATGAACATTAAATTTGAATCGCGCGAAGAGGGCGGTGGCGCGCAGTGCGCGTTTGGCAGCAACAGCCGGCGCGGCTCCCAGATGAAAAACTGCGAATTAGCCTGAAACATGTCGAACTAAACTCGATTTAAAAACGTGACGTTAATTTTTCGAGATTAAAAAAAACGGTTTTATTTATGTGAGTATTCGGATTGAAAATTCGTAGTCCCGCGAATAGCGAGATTAAATTCGCGGGATTGTGAAGCCCTAGTCCTTTCCTATAGCCGCGGTAGGGACGAGACGGCGAGCTCTTTATGAATAATGTATCGTTCGGGTTTATTTACAAATAATGAGCATTGCTGCGGCCGCGGCGAATAAAGTCGCTCTCTTAAGGGTCTCACAGACAGATACGACAATATTCTATCTGCGTATAAATGCCATCTTTCCAAATGTCGGTGTCAACAACTTGACGGTAAAATATAAGTTTTCTGAGCTGTGTGTGTTAGCTCATTGAATTGTATACATATTGACAAATATTCGTTCAGATACAGATATCTTATCGTATCTGCTTAGCGTGTGCCACGCTAGGGCCTCACCGCAGCTAACTTTTTTCGTGAATTTACACAGAGAAATGACGCGAACAGCGCTATTGGTAAGATACTGAGTAAGACTGACACGACATCTGCGCGGTATATTCCCAAAAGCGGTAGGCAGAGAACACGAAACGATACAATATTGAAAACTATGACTATTGCCTTGTTATTTGTATATTGAAAGAAATTACTTTCTGTCAAGTTTCTTGCGGCGCATTTTTCATTAAGAATTTTTGAAGCGCTGGTAGACTCAAAAATGACGCGTAAAAGTGCTCCGAGGCTGCTGTCCACTGGAGCGGAGCGAGGCAGCGGAGCGGTGAGCGAGATAAAAACCCACCGATAGAATTGCATATACGTCGGCCTAATCCGTTAACCTGCTAAGTCCAGTTTTCAGTACACTGAATAGGATACGTTACTTTTTGAAAAGTATAAAAAGTGATTTTCGCTCAAAACTGAACTTAGCAGGTTAACGGATTAGGCCGACGTATTAAAATCTCCGCTTCTCTCTCAGTGGATGCAATTCTATTGGATTTTTATCTCGCTCATCGCTCCGCTGCTTTGCATCGCTCCATTGGACAGGAAACCTTAGGGGCCTATTTGCGTCAATAAAGTTTTGAATTTGTTTTTTGTATTTGAAAAAAAAAACATACTCTAAAGATAGTTGTACAGAAAAATCTGTTGATTTACTTAACCACATGATACGTCTATCTTGCCTTTAGAAATATCGCGTGCGGTGCGCCGGGCCCCTTAAGGGACGGGGGTGACTGCGAGCTTTTGCTTCATTTATGAGCGATTCAGCTGATCGGCATAAGATTGTCTGTGGGGGCTTAAATATAACGCTGGAAAAGTTGTGTGACTATCGACACTGTCTGACAAGAGGCGTCAAAAAACCGGCCAAGTGCGAGTCGGACTCGTGTACGACGGGTTCCGTACCAGAAACAGCAAAAAAAACAGGTTTTTTTCTATGGGAGCCCCCCCCTTAATTGTTATTATTATTCCCTAACCCTAAAAATTGCTGCTAATCTTCAGGAATTTAAAGGTTGTATAGTACTAGGTATTTATTTTATTAGTGTAGTGGTTCATTGAAGAGACCTTTTACAATTTTAAACATAAAACTACCGTGACACTCCTAATAAAATAAAACGGATCTAATCACGTTTTAATATCGAGATTAGCTCGACATGTTTCGGGGCAATTCGTGGCCCATCAATGCACTAGTGCAGTGCTCGTCCATCCGCCGTGGCGCGTAGCTCCAGATGATGGGTCACGAATTGGCCTGAAACATGTCTCTAATCTCAATATAAAAACGTGAGTAGACCTTTTACTAGCAAAGAAACTATTGTAGCCTCAAGATATCAGGGGCGTATACTCGAGCGTTTCAACCGTCTCGTTCATCCGGACACTTTTCTGCAAAAATGGAAGAATATTCTGATACCATCGTTTAGGCATCTATTAGAGGAACAGGAACTCTTAACAAATAGTCAAAACCGGCCTAGTGCGAGTCGGACTCCCGCACTGAGGGTTCCGTACAAACCGATTACAACGCCATCTAGTGACAGATTTTCGAACTAATGATAAATTTTAACTTTATTTAATAAAAAAAAAACTACTTGATAGATTTTGTTCAAACCAATTTTTGTTGATAGTTTTTATGGTAATGTACATCATATATTTTTTTTAGATTTATCACTCTTTTATTTTAGAAGTTAGAGGGGGGGACACAACTTTTTCAACTTTGGAAGCGTCTGTCGCGCAAACTATTCACTTTAGAAAAGTATGATGTTAGAAACCTCAATATCATTTTTGAAGAGCTATCCATAGATACCCCACACGTATGGGTTTGATGAAAAATTTTTTTTTTGAGTTTCAGTTCCATGTATGGGGAACCCTAAAAAAATATTGCTTTTTTTTAAATTTTGTGTCACAATCTTAATGCGGTTCACAGAACACATCTACTCACCAAGTTTTATTAGTATAGTTCTCATAGTTTCGGGAAAAAGTGGCTGTGACATACGGACGGACGGACGGACGGACAGACAGACAGACAGACAGACAGACTGACTGACAGACAGACAGACATGACGAATCTATAAGGGTTCCGTTTTTTTGCCATTTGGCTACGGAACCCTAAAAAAACGTTATCAAAATCTGCAGTAGATTCATACAAAATCATGCCAGATGAACGAGGCGGTTGAAACGCTCGAATTATCGCCCATTAAGGTTGCTTATATCGGAGCACTGTCATTATTAAACCCAGTTTCCAGTCAAACCATGTTGCAGTTCGAAATAACTTATGAACGATTAATTAAATTACCAGTAGGTAATACGCCCGTAGTCAGGGCACGTCGCGGGGGGTCCAATATGAATTAAAACTTGCCAACAATTACTAAAGTGGCAACTTCTGACCGCGAGGGTTGCCCGTTCATTGTGGCAGTTTCCACGCACAACTTTCGTGAACTTATTTTGTGGTGTACGGTGGTAGAGTTTGAATCTGAGTATTTTATGAAGCTAGCTGTGTCTGTTACTTTGTCCGCAAGGAGTGATTTTGGGTAGCATTTTGAATTAATTAAGGGTGAGGCAAAACGAGCAAAATTTCTGTTGCATTCGGTTTTATACAAAAATGCAATCGATGCCACATGACGACGCAAAATGAGTTGTAAATTCAGTTGAACGTAAAATAAGTGACCGAAAATAAACGACTCACAAAATTACGCTCGTTAGGCTTCACTCTTAACAGTTAATTTTTAGTGTTGCTAGCTCCTAGCTTTTAAATTTTCATGCCCCATTTCAACACCTTACAACCCTTTTTTCATAAACTGAGAGAGTACCAAATTTCATTATCAGACAGATAGACAGACAGACAGACAGAATTACTTACTTAAGGACTAAAAATATAGATATCGGGTAAAATACCACCTCTACATTTTTTCCGTGGATGTCACAAGAGGCGACTAAGATAAATTAAGTAAGGTAAGGTGCTTTAGGCTTCGGGCTAGCAACTTGTCACTGTTATCCCCTACGTTCATCTGTTTTGAATCCCAAAACTACGCTAAAAATAGCTAGAAAATGTGAAGAATGTACCTAGTCATCTTTCACATTTCATGTGCTCAGCCTACTCTATTTGGCAACATTTGATTGTATGTTTGTGTGTATCTTCCATGTAATTTGCTTATGCCGCGTTGCCTTGGCAGATAAAACAAATTCCCATTCATCACGCGCCATCTCTTTAAAGATGATTGCCTTCAATTTGTCAAAAAAGCGATGTAAATACCTGCTGAGGTTGCGCGTAATTCAAGATGTAAAATGTTTGCGAGCCAGCGAATTTATTGAAGTGATACAAGTGCCTAAAACGTCATATGTAAACAGAACCTCGAAAAGCAATAATGACGTATCCAACTTAAAGGAAAACAACTTTCGACATTTTGGTTTCATACATACATACTTACATACATCACGCCTGTATTCCCAAATGGGTTGGCAGAGCAGACAGAGGCTGGCAGAGTTGTAGCTTTTAAGTTGGCAGAGTATAATACTGACAGGTTGCCAGCCCGTTGCCTAACGCTTAATTCACACCGGAGGAGCGGCGAAGGGCAGCGTAGCGGAGCGCAGTTTCAGTGTCATGAGAATTTTAACTTTATTTTCATTACAATAAGACTTATTATCGCATGAGAAACTCCAACGAGGCGCGCGGATGCCCGCGGATCCGCGGGAATTCCGGCGAATTCCATAAACAAAGCCGTGCGACTGCGCGAGACGTCGCGGAAATGCCCGAGGATGCTCGAGCAGTCGCGAGGGGCCGCTGGCAATATCCCGCCCAGAGATCTTGTCTTCCCGCGCATTCCAGCGACTTCTCGCGCATTCCAGCGACTTCTCGAGCAGTCGCGAGAACCCTCGCGGCTTCTCTACCGAGCGGGTTGCTGCGCTTCCCTGCCCTTCGCCGCTCTTCTAGTGTGAATTGAGCCTTACGACACCCACGGGCAAAAATGGAGAGGTATACCCACTAAACCCAACATCACACAGAAAAGAGAGACGCAAGAGAGTAGCACTTTAGTAATCAACTTAAAGCATGTTGATCATCCTTTGTAGTCTGGGTGGCTTGCAGTAAGTGGTGAAAAGTTTGCGTTGGATTTTATTATCCATTGTATGGAAATTTCTACATATAAAAGAATGAAGATTCTTAAATACGAAACATTTGCGTTGTTCACCCAATATGGTCGCCAAACGTTCCATTCTACGTCAGTCAACGAACGTCGTCACCTATAAACTTAGCACAGCAAGGCGCGAGTAGAGTTGCACGAGATAGTCTATACCTGTCACTGTCTAACTAGAGACGTCAGACAATTACAGATAGTCTATTCAGCCCGTGTCGGCTCGCGCGGACAGCTGTGCCAAGCCTGTCGGGCTGTGTCGACTGCTGCTCGCCGAATGCGACCGGGTACGCATTCTTTTTACAAACTTTTATTTAACTTCACTTTTGTATGTACTTATGTATCATCATCATCATCATCCAGCCTATATACGTCCCACTGCAGGGCACAGGCCTCCTCTCAGTATGAGAGGGCTATAGTTCCCACGCGGGCCCAGTGTGGATAGGGAACTTCACACACAACGTTGAATTACTTCGTCGCTGTGTGCAGGTTTCCTCACGATGTTTTCCTTCACAGAATAGCTCGTGGTAAATACCAAATTCGATAACGCAAATAAATTCCGAAAAATTCAGAGGTGCGAGCCCGGGGTTTGAACCCACGACCCTCTGCTTGAGAGGCCACAGGTCGAACCGCTAGGCTACCACGGCTTTACTTATGTATGTGTGTATGTATGTATGTAGTTAGTATGTTTACAAATCTTGCAAGGAAGATTTGAACCACTTCCAATAGACCGATTGAGCTAAAACTTGGTATACTCGTATATCTACGTAACTTGGATGACAATACAATATTCCGGTAGTGGACTTCTGGTGTCCCAGCCGGGACTGTTTCCGATGGAGGGAACTCTTTAACGGTTGGTCTGATTGACTTGAAATCTGTTGCGCATAATCTAAGGTATTGAGGATGGAACCTATAGAGTACTAATGTCATCTTGGTTGTTCGGAAATTATTCCGCAAAACAATTGAAGTGATCGCTGTGCTCTTATTGGCCGGTCCAAGATCGCGCGTAACGCTAGTGCCTTTTTCTCTACGGTTATTGGCTCTGTATAGTTTCTGTGACAGTGACGGTGACGTTTAGTATGTTGAAATCAACAAACTATTTGCGGACCGGGGTTGCGAACATTGTTTCTCTATAGGTTCTATCCTCTATGATCTAAGGTGAATGACTGTCTGTGTCTGTACAGTTGGGAAAAAGGACAGTCGGCAAAAAAGCTTGTGTCGAAAATGAAATTTTTGTTGGTAACCTTATTCACATTTGCGATCACCGCATGCAGGATACGGCAAACGAATTAGTGTGATTGTTGTTTCATATTTCACTAGCTTTTGCCCGCGGCTCCGCTCGCGTTAAATTCGGGGTATCACAGAAGAGATAGCACACATACCAATTTTATAGCTTTCTATATTGAAAACTTCCACTCCTCACTTTAGGGAAATGGGGGGTTTTGAAGAGATAAAATGTAGCCTATGTCACTCTCCATGCCCTAAACTATCTCTACCAAAAAATCACGTCAATCCATCGCTCCGTTTAACCGTGAAAGACGGACAAACAAACAAACAAACAAACAAACAAACACACTTTTACATTTATATATTGGTACGGGTTTAAAAATTCTTGCACATATTTTTATAAATTCTTTTGTTATCAGCTGTTATATTCCAAGATGTATTAATGTTCACTTCCCCCTGCTTCCACCACATTGCCCCAGGGTTAATCTCCGACCTCTGGGTCTCGTATTACCACGGCATAAGGTCGCTTTCCGCGCTCGCTCATTTGCATGCCAGCAGATGCGAGCCGCTAACGAAGTGTGACAACTGACGATCGCAAAAATGCCTCCAAAGAGAAATATTTACAAGGAAATTACGTTGCGTAGAGTTTTTTTGCTTGTTTAAAAGTAAGCTCTAGGAACCTTAAGCACAGAGTTCCAATTCGAGAGTATTTTACACGGAAATCTTATGTTTTAAGACAGCGCTGTCAACAATTTCAGTTGAGGACAAGTTGTGAAATCATCGCGACCCGCAAGTACTTAGTGAAATAAGTTGCCTGTTAAAATCCGAGTTTTTGTTTGTGTGTACCATCGCGAACAGGGATTGTTGAGCCACTTACCTATGTTTGTAACTTGGTCGTGTAATACTAATCCAATAGCTAACATCTAGTCGGCCACTTTGGTCATTGATAACACGTCCAAATTGCGAACAGTGGCAAGTGGCTCAACAATCCCGTTTCGTGACTGTACAGTGCCGTATGGTGTCGGAATAGAATAAAACCTCTCCATTTCTTCCGAGGATGTCGTAAGAGGCGACAAAGGAGGTTTAGGTATGATTTAGGCGACAGGCTAGCAACCTCTTCCATCTTTGCAAACCTAAAACTATGCTAGAAGCGACTGCGAAGCATGATATATAGTCATAGTATGGTCTTGTCTATGTCACGTTTCATGTGTTCTGCCCACCCCGCTTGGGAACACGGCCGTGATTGTATGTATGTATGTTGTACTTTTGTGTACCATTTACACTGACAAGTGTAATAAAAGCTTCTAATTACTAAACAAGACGAACTAAAAGCAATAAAAAAATTATGAATTACGTGTATTCTTTTCTTTCGTATCGCAAAGGAGCAAGAGCCACCTCTTATTTATGGTAGAATGAGTAAAATCCATACTTCCATATCCATACTAATATTTAATATTATAAAGGGGAAAGTGTGTTTGTTTGTTTGTTTGTCCGTCTTTCACGGCTAAACGGGGCGACGGATTGGCGTGATTTTTGGGTGGAGATAGTTAAAAGGATGGAGAGTGACATAGGCTACTTTTTATCTCTTAATAACAATTCTTACAAATGAAAGAAATAATGAGTATGTGTACAATATTATTTGGTAACCTATCTGACTTGGATCAATTTTGGCACACACAAGTAATCAGAACAGACAAAATTACTTTTACGCCTCTCAAAGTAGAAACGTACAAGTCTATTCAGGTCACTTGAAATTCCGAAGCTACGTGAAAAATAAGGTAACATTTCCTGTTTTTCCCTTAACCTACGCCTCCTACATTACCTCAAGTTTTCATACCTTCATTATTTACTTTAGACAATTCAACTGTGACCTTCATAGAAAAATTGCGCTTACAACGTTAATATTTTAAACTTAGTCATTAAATTTACAAAGTTCATTCATTCTTTCCTTAACTCAAAGGCCGCCCACTGAACATTTTCCAACCAATTTGATTCCGAAATTACGAATAAAGGAAAATCATAAAACTGTATTCCGTTTGAATTAAAAAACCTTTTCGTTTTTTTATAATAAAAAATTGAGCGGCTATTTTTCTACAGCTGAATATTTAATGTTTCAAGCACACAGTTGTTTCGAAAAGCAACATTTTTCTCGGCGCCTCAAAGGTATAATGGTTTGTGTGTGGTTTCAGTTTTTTTCGTAGAAACAAACTATATTTACAATCAAAGAATTTGATACGTGTGTCAATGAACCTTCTTACAAGATATATTTATAGTCAACACTACCTACCGATCGAGATAATGTGAACCTTATTGAGGCTTATTGTGAAGTATTGGATGGGTATCTAATTCGTAGACTTAGGGACATAATTTATTACAAACATACATAATATCTTAATGTTATTTTTATCTTAATAATTATTTTGACACGTTTAATTTTATTCTAATTTTATTTTTTATCGCTTAAAACACTTGACGACTTCAATCTAAAATCACTTAACTTGACATTGTATTGTGTATTGTTAATGTTGTTTTTATATTGAACGAATAAATAATCTAATCTAATCTATCACGCCTGTATTCCCAACGGGGTAGGCAGAGCGCTCGAAACTTTACAAAGCCGCTTTTTGCATAACTATACTTTTGGACAACGATGAAAAAGGTATAATAGCCGCAGGTTGGCAGCCTATTGCTTAGGCGAAGGCTAGTCGTTCAACAAATATTGTGATCCTTCAATATGAGAATACTGATGGATCACAATCTGTTCATGAATTCAGTGTATTTTCCATCAATATAGCCAGACTAGACGATCAATATATATCACAATATGAGATAAATATTGAAGGTTGACAATATTTATTGAACGTCTAGCCTTCGCCAAAGCATAATACCTAAACATATTTTCTTAGTAGCCTCTTACGACATCCACGGTAGAAATTACGAGGTGTTATCGTAAACCTGACACCACGTGTAATTTATTTACCATTTCAAAACATCTTCCATAGTGCTTTTACTAAATTATCAGTCACAAAAATAAAAATAAAACAAATCGTGCTCCACAAACCGTAGCCTGTAACAGCTACGAATTATGCAATTCGTAGCAGGTGCTACGGCGTAGAACAAGCTACTTTGTAATTATAGAAGCCAGCAGTGAAGCTCTTTTTATCTGTTGTCGTTAAAGTTACTTAGTCGCCTCTCATACCATGCTGGAAATTTACATGGTTACTTTTTCTCCAACCATAACCTATTTTAGAGTCTTTCTCAAAAAAGTGGCAACGATGAATTAATTTTGCATTTTTTAAAAAAGTGTGTTTTTCTTAAATTTTTTTTTAGACAATAGCTAAAAATATAATCAAATAACTGAAATAACTTAGAGGGAACAAAATATTTCATTTAGTTTAGAAGATATAGGTCCTCAAAGTTTATGATATACAGGTGAACGACAATTCATAGTCAGGTTATCGACAATGGTCGCAGGTTAACGACAATCATACTTAAACCTAAGCAAATTTCATAACAGGTGAACGACAAGAGGAAGCAAATGATTGATGAGCAAATCAAAACAATTTTAAACTGATATTAAGTGCTTTATTTGATGCGTTTTACGTAACTTATGAAAAAAAAATCACCCGTAGCAATGTAACAAAAAGTTTTGTTCTTAGGATGGGTTGGGTTGGTTTACGTATTTATATTACAAAAATCTTTTTGTACTTTACTTTTTTCCTATATTCAGCTTACAATTTCAGATTATTTTTAATATTCTTAACCTTCGTTTCTCCTTTTCTCTCTTTTTTGCTAGTATTTCTCCATTTTAGACAGGTGAACGACGTACACGTTATGGACAAAATGACAGTTACAGTATGAATCTTAAGCGAAAAGTTTGTTTGATAAATTTCGCATTTACACACATGAAAGTAAACCGCCTTTTACATATTTTAGGCTATTATCAGATAAATAGCTCATACAGAAACCAAAATATGAAAGACAGAATAAAGACAACTTACCCGTTACAAACTCCCGATCGCGTGAATGTATTGTTTGTATTTTTTTTCACCGACACATCGCTGACTTGCTATTTCCACCAGCGTTAGCAGACAGTTGTAGCTTTTGTCTCATGCTGGGTGAGGTGGATTAGGCGTAATAGAATTCGCACAGGAATAGCGTTTATGTCGTGACAGGTGAGCGACAAAAACTACCGTGGACAAACTTTAATTGCAAATAATTAGCCATGTAGGTACAATTCTTTTATTCGAAACAATAATATTAAATCCTGATCATATATGTCAGTGAAATATAGAACACAAATTAAAACAGATTGGAAATATATACGTATTTTTTAGCTCCAAACATAAGTCCCTCGCGTTGGGACACGACAAGTGAACGACAAAACGTAGTTTTAATTATTTTTTAAACCTATTAATTTACATTGTTTTTATGTTACAACATTTGGCCACTATGTAAAAGATGTCTTTTAATTTAAATACACTTTTTAATTACAAGGTTAGTGCTTGACAAAAAAAAAGTGCTAAGAGAAACCTACAGACAGGTTACGTTGCCACTTTTTTGAGAAAGACCCTTTAGTAGAAGATCGATCCTTTACTTTTATTACATCATTCCCATTTTTAGGCTGCCCGTCCAGAGGATCGGAGCGAGGCAGTGGAACGGTAAGCTAGATAAAAATCCCCCAAAAGAACTGCATCCAACTGAAGAGGAGCGGAGATTTTATGCAATTCTATTGATTAATTTTTATCCCGCTCGTCGCTGCGCTGCCTCGCTCCGCTTCAGTGGACAGGCAGCCTTACATCACTATTCCCATTTCTAAAGATGTGTCCTGGATATTAAACACAATACGATACCAACAGCAAAAAAGTCTGCCAAACCTATCCAACCTACAAAACATCAGTCCGCAAAACAAACCACGGACACACAAGGTCCCAAGAAAATCCTGTTTGCTGACCGTCCATTATAATCAGCGGAAGCTTCATAATGAAATCATAAAAACGTTGTTAACCTGCCCCCCCCCCTCAGGTGCTTAATGTTAATCCCCCCTCATGAATACATTACAGATGTTAAATCACCCCCCTGCTCCCGCGGGTCGCGTAATGACAGGGTTCTTTCAACTTTTCGGTCGAGAGTTTTGACAGTGAGGCTGTATACAGTAGGGACGAACCAATAGATTGACCTACTGCAGAACACTGTGACAGCATACATCACAGCTGTATTCCCAAACGGGACAGAGCACACAAAACACTACGTAGGCAAAACAAAGACTTCTTCACGTCTCGTGGCTATTTCTAGCTTAATTATTTAGGTTTTTTTTATCAACTTACATAACTTTTGAAACATTTAAAGCACTAGCTTTTGACCGCGGCTCCGCTCGCGTTAAATTCGGGGTATCACAGAAGAGATAGCACACATACCAATTTTGTAGCTTTCTACATTGAAAACTTCCACTTCTCATTTTAGGGAAATGGGGGGTTTTGAAGAGACAAAATGTAGCCTATGTCACTCTCCATGCCCTAAACTATCTCTACCTAAAAAATTACGTCAATCCATCGCTCCGTTTAGCCGTGAAAGACGGACAAACAAACAAACACACTTTCACATTGAGAAGGTAAATTAATAAAATCGTGATTAAGTCACGCGTATGTATAAATATTACAAGTACTTATAACGATATTAAACGTCGAACAAACAAAATAACATACTACCTACTGATCGAGAGTGTAATATTTTAAACTCTCGCGCTTTGTACACATTTTAAACTGATATGAAACACGGGTCTCAACGCGATATGATTATTTACCTTTATTACTCCGACGTTTCGACACGGGTTGCACCGGCCGTGGTCTCGGAGAACTCAACCCGGCCGGTGCAACCCGTGTCGAAACGTCGGAGTAATAAAGGTAAATAATCATATCGCGTTGAGACCCGTGTTTCATATCAGTTTAAAATGATCGAGAGTGATAATGATAACCGTAGCATAACTCCGAACCATAACCACGCGTACACTGCTGCTTCGCGGCAAGATTAGCAGACAAGATGGCTGCTACTTGAATGAATCCTTCACGAGTTAGGCTTCTTACAAATGAACTGCCAGTTGTGAACGACAGAGGCCACTTCAGCCGTCGATGTATTGACTGCTGCCGACGACGCGTCGACGGCTGCCGACGACATGTGGCAACGGTTGAAGTAGCCTCTGCCGTTCACAACTTGCAGCTCGTCTGAAAGAAGCCTTAGGGCCGGCGCTCACTGCCGGCATGGCACGGAACGGCACGGTAAGTTATGCTGCAGCATCCTGTAAAATAGCCGTGACTATAGCCGTGGTAGCCCAGCGGTTCGAACTGTGGCCTCTCAAGCAGAGGGTCGTGGGTTCAAACCCCGGGCTCGCACCTGTGAATTTTTCGGAATTTATGTGCGATATCAAATTTGATATTTATCACGAGCTATTCGGTGAAGGAAAACATTGTGAGGAAACCTACACACAGCGACGAAGTAATTCAACGTTGTGTGTGAAGTTCCCAATCCGCACTGGGCCCGCGTGGGAACTATCGCCCAAGCCCTCTCATACTGAGAGGAGGCCTGTGCCCTGCAGTGGGACGTATATAGGCTGATGATGATGATGATCCTGTAAAATAACCCGTGGAATGCTTCGGCATGCTGTGACATGCCGCGGCCTCTCTCAACATCGTTGTATCAAAATAAAGTAACATGAATTCTAAACTCATTATCCTTTGCCATGACCTGCCGTGCCATGCCGGCAGTCAGCGCCGGCCCTTATAATAATAAAGAAACAAAACAAACGAATGTAATAAACAATGATTCATGTTACAGTATTTATCTTTTTGAAGGCATAGTGATAACAAGTGATGAAGCTACATTCTGAGTCCTCGCAATCTCGTTCAATCTCGATCTAGAGCGTCGTTCTGGACACTTTTATGTCCCAGCCTCCCGATATGATCTGCGAGCCCCCTCGCAAATGAATTGCGCCTCATTTACATTTTTATTTCGCTTTTATAAAAACATCAGACAATGTCAAGCCCTCGGATTACACCGCATCGGGGAACGGCTTTTCTAAAACATAATTATAGAAAGTTTGTCTGCCTTGTTTGCTTGTTTGCCTGCGTAGTGATAGAAAACACTTCTCCATTTCTCCCGTGGATGTAGTGAGAGGCGACTAAAGTTTAGGTGTGCTTTAGGCGACAGGCTAACAACTTGTTACTATTATACCACCTCTCCCATCTGTTTTCAAACCTAAAATTGTGCTAGAAGTGGCTGCGAAGCGTCAAATAGTCATAATCGTGGTTTTGTCTATGTCACGTTTCATGTGCTCCGCCTATCCCATTTGGAAATAGGCGTGATTGTATGTAGGTATGTAAAGTTTGTGTTAGGCTCAATTCACACCGGAAGAGCGGCGAAGGGCGGCGAAGCAGAGCGCAGTTTCAGTGTCATGAGAATTTAACTTCATTTTCATTACAATAAGACTTATTATCGCATGAGAAACTCCAACGAGGCGCGCGGATGCCCGCGGATCCGCGGGAATTCCGGCGAACTCCATAAACAAAGCCGTGCGACTGCGCGAGATGTCGCGGGAATGCCCGAAGATGCTCGAGCAGTCGCGAGCCGTCGTTGGCAATATCCCGCCCTTAGATCTTGACTTCCCGCGCATTCCAGCGACTTCCCGCGCATTCCAGCGACTTCCCGCGCATTCCAGCGACTTCTCGAGCAGTCGCGGGAATCCTCGTGGCTTCTCTACCTAGCGGGTCGCTGCACTTCGCCGCCCTTTGCCGCTCTTCTGGTGTGAATTGAGTCTTATAAATGTATTGCTCGAATAGGATTAGGTTCACCGAAACTTAATTTAATTTCCGTGCGTCCGTCTGTCGCCAGGCTGTATCTCATGAACCGTGCTAGCTAGACAGTTGAAATTTTCACAGATTATGTAATTCTATTGCCGCTATAATAACAAATGTTAAAAATGAAGTGAAATTATGAAATTACTCTTTACGGGGGCTCCTATACAACATTCGTGATTATTTTTGGTGTTTTTAGTCGATAAAAATAACGGTTCAGGTAGACACTTGAAGAATTCACAAAATATTTAGTTTAATCAAATTAAAATAAAAAAGTATAAATTTAAGGGGGCTGCCATATAAAAACCGTGTTTTTTTTTCGGACGCAAATCTTACTCATACTTACCTGGTTTTATTTAATCAAATAAGGTTTTAGTTCTGTAAAGATTTAGAAAAAGCAGATGATAAGTTTTTGTGCCAGAGAAGTTTAAAATGGAATAGCCGGAGGTTCCCAAACTTAAAATTGTTTTGGTGTCACGAAAGCCAACTACGAGCAAGTTCTAATGTTGGACACTCGTGTATGCAGCTGGCGCCTGGGTGGCGAACACGCTGCACATTTAAAGCAAAGAGATTTACGACACGTCCCTATATTCTAACTATCGACTGTTTTGCTTATCTTTCTTTATTAGGTCCCGTCCATCTGATGCTGTCAAATCTTTGCCTCCTTTTCTTGTTCTGTATCTTAGTCAAGTGCGTCGCTGACAGATATTTTTAATTATTCAAATACTGGCTGTGCCCGCGACTCCGTCCGCGTGGAATAGTGACTAATTTTCCCCGTTTTTTCCACATTTTCCAATATTTCTTAGCTCCTATTGGTCGCAGCGTGATGTTATATACCCTAAAGCCTTTCTCAATAAATGGTCTATCTAACACAAAAATATTTTTTCAATTCGAACCAGTAGTTCCTGAGATTAGCGCGTTCAAACAAACAAACAAACAAACAAACTCTTCAGCTTTATAATATTAAGTATAGATTATTCAAATATTCGGTCCGACAATCGTTTGGGACTTCTACCCCTAGGCCTTTAAATTAAAGATCTTTTGTCGTAATTACTTAGTAGTCTTAATACTAGGAACCTACACCATTTGGGAATACGGGAATAATAGGATGTATGTAAGTGATACTACGAATTTTGCTCCTACTGTCATCTCATCGCGTGGAACACCAAAATCAATACCTGGCACTAACACCAGACAGAGACGTGTGACCGGATTTAATTGCCAATTTTTTTTACCTTCAATATCTACTGCAATTAAGAAAAATAGCTTAGACTGCCAATCATATCAGGGCTATTGTCTAACACACAAAAATGTACATACATACATACATACATATTCTCACGCCTGTAATCCTAAGAGGGGTAGGCAGAGCACATGAATTCAAAAATCCAGTGCCACGTTTAGCAATGTCAGGGTAACCAGATGGTTAAACGTGATATTGCAGTGACAGGTCGCTAGCCCATCGCCCACAATACACTAACCATTTCCTAGAGTTGACTCTTACGACACCCACGGGAAGAAAGGGGGAGGTGCTATTCTAACCCGGCACCACACGGGGCTTACTAAAATGTAAGCTTACATAAATCGATTGGTTGTGTAGTACTATCTATTTTATTAGTGTAGTGGTTGTCGGAAGAGACCTATTACTAGCAAGAAACTATTGTAGTCTCAATATGTCAGGTTATACTTATACTATAACGGAGCAGGGTCAATGTTTAAACCCGCCTTGCTATTTTTCTTTTTAGATTTAAATCTCAATCGTCGCGGTAAAGTGCTTTCGTGTAAAAAACTGGATTACGGTTGTGAGAACATTTTTAGAGCTTACGCAAAACCATTTTTTAGTAAATCATAAGTTAAATTTGGTTTAGCTGTCAAAATTCAAAGATGAATATGGTATTCGGTTGCGATGACGTTACCTGATACTAATTGTTTCAATATCAAAGCGAGATTAAGTTACAACTGTCAAATTGAAACCGAAGTTGCTTTTTAGTGCGTTAGACAACAGCTCTGCATATCCTAGCTTCTTGATTTCACATCATCAGCGAACATTCTGGTAAGAACCAGAAAGCAATCGCTTTTCATTAATTTCGAGAGAGAAACAAGACCACCATCATGCCACGAGCAGCAAGAAGTTAACACAAATGTGACGTGTGATGCCGAGATTCAATTAGACAATTAAACGTAAGCATCGCGAGTACCCGCGTATAATTTGATCGTCGGCGTTAAAGCCTCATCAACGCAGGTAACCTTTAAGATTTACATAATAGCCACCCTTACGATCAGATTACTGCAACTAATACCTCACTCGTGATCCGCGAGGCACCATACTATAGTCTATCGCTTCCACAGTAGGTTGGAAATCGTGTGTGAGGTACCGCAGCATCGCAGATAATCCGCACAATCAACAGAATCAGCTTGCTCTCTCTTTCTAACAGAGCCCGATCGATATCTGCGTCCCGCTTGCGACAATCGGCAGTTTTATTGCGAATATGCCCAATATCCGAGAGTTACCCGAGCCGTCAGCGAATCGCTTCGGTAATTCGAGACGCGATTGATCAAATAAAGATACCGTATCTCGGTTTTGTAATGCGTGCTCTATTGTTTGTACGAAGTTAGTTCTACCGGGACGAGGTAGGTACAGTAACAGGGATTGTTGAGCCACTTGCCACTGTCCGCAATTTAGACGTGTAATCAATGACCGATGTGACCGACTAGACGTTAGCTATTGGATTAGTATTACACGACCAAGTTACAAACATGGGTAAGTGGCTCAACAATCCCGGTCGCGATGGTACTTACCTACTACAACGGCGGATAATGTTTTATTATTACATGCCAAAGTTTCCTAATAAATACACGAATAATGTCTTCCGAATTTGTCTATTCATCCGGTGGGGACAAGCGAAAGTTTATTGGGTTTTTATTACTTTCGTGAAGAGCGAAGAAACTGGAGTGATACGAATAGTTCAGAGATTTAATATCTAACTAAGCAGCTCTAGTCTATAACTCGCCCCTACGAAATCCTTACTTACTAATATATAATCCCATCAAAAACATTCTGTAAAAAATCTACCCAAGTCTCGTTGAAGCTGCTTGTTTATCTCTAAAAAGTAATGAAATCGAGACATAGTTGTGCCAAGTCTAAGGTTCCTTACTGCGATTTCTTTATTATTATAGTTAAAGTTGTGTGCCTTGGCCGTTGAACATTTTTTATACGTTAGTGGGTACAAGTCAATTTTGTTAACATGTATTGTTGCAACTACCTTGTTTGTTACGCGAGATAATAGCCCATACTGGTATGGGTAATTGGTATAAAGTGTTCAACGGCCAAGTCACACAACATTAACTATAATAATAAAGAAATCGCAGTAAGGAACCTTAGACTTGGCACAACTATGTCTCGATTTCATTACTTTTTAGAGATAAACAAGCAGCTTCAACGAGACTTGGGTAGATTTTTTACAGAATGTTTTTGATGGGATTTCACTTCTTTTTGTAGAAACGTGAGCATATTCATTAATTATGTTAGATTTTCTTATTTTACACATTTACTTACATACATACATACATATCGTCACGCCTCTTTCCCACAGGGGTAGGCAGAGACTACTTTGTTCCACTCGCTACGATCCTGACATACCTCTTTTGCTTCATCCACATTTACTTATTTTTGCAAATTATCTTTCTTTTCTTTTTTCCGGTTTTGATCTCGTAAAGTAGGAACAGTTTTTCGTATTGCCCATTCGCGGTCCTTAAATTAGAAGATGTGTCTCTCTATGCTGGATTTTTGCAATTACAGTCGATTTTTTTTATGTACCAGAGCAGCTCAGGGTCTTCATCAGATACTTCAGACCTCAGATTTTTGACATCAAATGAAGCGACCCACTAAGTTGAATATTTTTTGTAAAAGAAGTGTGTCGATCTCTATAGTAGTTTGGTTGGGCTCTAGTGTTTTCACCAGGTACTCCAGATCTTCGATTATCCTAGTTTTTACATTTTTCCCTTTATGTAATCGTTAATCCCTAACCATGTACCAAATTTCAGCTCTCTGAGTTAACGGGAAGTACCAGTTCTATTTTGATGATCATGAGTGAGTGAGTGAGTGTCGAAAATGCGAAACTTTGCTTTCGCTTAACTTCGGAACTGAATTACCTACAGACTTGAAATTTTGGATTTTAAGTATGTGGTTATAGCTCACTAGATGACGAAAATTTCAGCGTCCTAGTATTATCCAGAGGTTCTCAAATAGGGGCCTGAAAATGCCGCGAAATGGTTCCAGTAAAGGATGGTACGGCAGTGCTTGCTTTGCGCTCGACTTGGTGGGGGCACTGCCGTGCCCCCCGATATTATAAGTCAGAAAGTGAGTTTGTTTGTTTGTTTGTTTGTTTGTTTGTTTGTTTGTTCCGCTTTCACGCCGTAACTACTGAACCGATAGCTTTGAAATTTTGCAGACATAAAGATAGAAGTCCGGATTAAATAATAGGGTACTTTTTATCCCGGAAAAAATTGATATTCCCGAGGGAAAACAAAAATATACTTTGCTTGATAGATCGATGGCGCTGTGTGTCGTTTGAAACGAGAAGTTTTCTTATAGTTGTGCTTTATACCGCAATATAACCGAGTTCCACGCGGGCGAAGCCGCGGGCGGAAAGCTAGTACAAAATAAATTGAATTACCAGCTTGCCATCCAACATGTGCCCTATTACGATGACCACATAAATCTATTCGTTAAGGTTAAAAATAACTCCTCACCATTTCTTCTGTGGATGACGTAAAAGGGGACTTAGGAAACGGGTTTAAGTATACTTTAGGCGACAGGCTAGTAACCGGTCACTATCTACCACTTCCATCAGCTGTTTTAAAACCTAATTTTATTTTAGACTAGCTTTCCGCCCGCGGCTTCGCCCGCGTGGAACTCGGTTATATTGCGGTATAAAGCACAACTATAAGAAAACTTCTCATTTCAAACGACACACAGTGCCATCGATCTATCATCTATCGATCGGTCATCGATTGATATCGATCTATCATCGATGGATATCGATCTATCAAGCAAACTATATTTTTGTTTTTCCTCGGGAACATCAATTCATTCCGGGATAAAAAGTAGCCTATTATTTAATCCGGACTTCTATCTTTACGTCTGCAAAATTTCAAAGCTATCAATATACATATATAGTAAGGATGTGGCTGTGAAGCTTGAAATTGTCATGGTTTTGTCTATCTCATGTTTATTGTTGTAAGTGTTTGTATGTATGAAATTAACTAATAGCAAATTGATTCACAAAACATCTACAAACAATGCACAAACTAAACCAATTAATAATTAAGCGCTCAAACTAGTAAAACCCTGTTTTTGTGTGGGGTGGTATAATTTACCCTGTTTCTACACATTCGTCGCATCCCGGGTGCGAGGGAGACGGCAATACCCGAAGTCGCCCGACCTCATGCGAAAGCAATTTATTTTAATGCCTTGTGATTATCTCTCAGTTCGGAATTACGGGAAATTGTCGGAATTCAAATAGAAGGGCGTAAGTAGGTATTGGGATTATTCCGGCTTTACCTATCTTTGTTCAGGTGCAGCGATATTGTTCGTCGCTGAGCGTGGGAGATTGTTGGTTCTTCGGCTACATTTGAGCGTCGATGCAATTGTTACAAGTTGACAGAAACATCACATCTGTATTAAATGGGGTTGGGAGAGCAAAACGCTGCATAGACCAAACCATGGCACGTTTTGTGGCGACCTCTAGCATTTTTGTTTGGGTAAGTAAGGTATAATAGTGACAGGTTAAAATATACCTGCCTTAATCTATTTCCTTAGTCACGTCTTACAACGTCCACGGAAGAAACGGAGAGGTTGTTATTCTAAGCCCGACACCACGCGAAACCATGAAAATTACATACATACATTATCGTCACGCCTCTTTCCCACAGGGGTAGGCAGAGACTACTTTGTTCCACTCGCTACTATCCTGACATACCTCTTTTGCTTCATCCACGTTCATTAATCTCCTCATACATGCTCGTCGGTTTCGGGTACTCTTGACCTGACCTGTTTCTAAAACGTCCGCGATTTGGTCACGGAACGTCCGTCTAGGTCTTCCCCTCCCACTGCACCCATCCACATTCCCCATGAAAATTAGCATGAAACATTAAACAAAAGAAATAAAAATCCTTTTACAATTTGCAATATTTAGAAAATTTAGAAAGTTTTTTATTTTAGAATTTAAATAACCTAATTGCTTGAGTTAATCCAACTAACAACGCCCGCTTAATAACACCAATCAACGGTTAATTAACAAAGGGTGTTTCGTCTGTAAATTACAGTACAGGGGGTAACGACTGTCATTGAGACAACTCGCTATTAGTTCGATTGTCCCAAAGTGGCCGTTTATGAAATAAAAAATGCATGGTGTGAGCGCGAGCTCATCTAGTATTAATTAGTCGACGAGCCATGTGTTTTGGAAAGGTGCTAAATGGTAGTAATGGTAATGGTAGTAATTTGGAAATACAGGCGCGATCAAAGACCTATATCGAAATAGATACCGCGAGTCCATGCGTTTGTATGTAAATCAAACGTGCCACTTTTTCTATACCTACTGTAATGTCACATGAGCGCTTTAGTGATGGGAATTGACAGTCCGAGTGAAACCGATTCAAATGTGACGCCGCCTTATTCAAGTTGTCCTGTCTCTACGCAGTTAAACCTAATCTAAGTAGTGCAAAACTAAATGAAATCGCGTCAAAGGAAGAGCATTGCTCTCCCTTTTTTGGCTCCCTTTTGGCAATCGAAGTAACTACATACACTAGAGTCATCTATTTCGATATAAGTCCGTGGCCGTGATTGTATGTATGATTGTATGTCATAGTGACAGTATTGCTCGACAATAGAGATCTTTACTACATTTATTGTGACGAAGCTCTGCGTGTTAGGAATCAATTGGATCGAGTAATATTTGGCAATGCGTATTGATTGTTGATAGGAATTAGTTTATTTCTTCATGTACGAGTATAACCCGTGGAAACATTGCATTTTCTGGGGCAAAAGTAACTTTACACAGAGGGAGAGAGAGAGAGAGAGAGAGAGAGAGAGAGAGAGAGAGAGAGAGAGTATGTATTAACGTTCACTTACATGTTGTAATTTGAATTTTGGGAAACACAACAAAAAAAAACATAATAAATACACATATTCTTATACTTTCCAAAAGGAACCTCAATGAAGAAAAGGTACAATCAGCAATACACTCATGAATGCATTTAAGAAACTAAAAAACAAATCTGGCAAGATTCATTTCAATTGCATTCATAACCGAGAACCTAATGTCTCGCAATTCTCCGCTATTATGTGATATCACTTGCATGTAAACGACAATTAAATGGGAGACGCTGAAGATTCGCTCCAAATCGCCTTAACGAAGCGCCTCACTCAACGCTCCTTGAACGGTGTGCGGTCAGACAAGCCCTTTAGGTATTCGTGTAAGAGAACCCGAAACCTAATAACCCAAGGCCTCACCCGCCATTACACTAGGAAGAAAAACTACGTAGACTGGGAAAAGGATCTAAAAGATTGAGTTACATTAGTTCATGTAGCTTTGTTCACACGGCTTTCTTTTGCAATAAATACATATTTATAACTACGCCTGTGTTCCCAAATGGCATAGGCATAGCACACGAAACGTGATATAGGCAAAACCATGATTATGACGTTCACGCTTCGCATCCACTTCTAGCTTAGTTTTATGTTTGTAAACAGATGGGAGAGGTAGAATAGTGACAGGTTGCTAGCCTGTCGCCTAAAGCATACCTAATCTTATTTCCATAATCGCCTTTTACGACATCTTTGGAAGAAATGGAGATGGTGTTATTCTGGACCCGAACGGGTAGTCTCTGAGAGATCAAATTATCACCAAGGTCGACATGATACATGACGTGAAGTAAATACAATAATGATAAGGGAGCTATTGTCACTGTCATAATAGTATGGCAAGGGGAAATCGACCTTGTTGTTTCATGAGGTTCAAATTCACATCGATCTAACGGTGGTAGAACAATTTCTTATCCGACTGTACGGTCAAGGACTTTAATTCATGAGTCACCCTAGAACCTTTTCAAAGAACAACATTACGATTTCCCTTGATAATCAATGGGATGTCACTATGACGTTTAATGTGAATGGATTCCATGGTAGCTCATAAATCATAAATTAAAGTCCATGACTGTACAGTCGAACCAACTGATTCTTGACTCACTGCAGAATGTTGTCACAATAAACGTAATAAAGGTTTCCTTTGCATTGCCACTCTGACATTTACTGTGAATTGGTTCCATCGTGTCTCATGAATTAAAGTCCTTGACTGTACATGTAGAAAGTTAACAAAGCTTCGGTGATATTGTAACACGGCTTTCGCAATAAATATTCACGCGCAATTGCCAGCCATTAGTTTATTGCTACAGTCTTACTTTAGCTGACTGCTGAAGTGAAACGTCTACCCCCATAAAGACCGTTAGGAGGTAATAGCCACTTGGTTACATTCTTTACAGAGCAGGTAATGGCTTGTTATGTCGCAAGGTATCTCGTCGTATCTCGCCGTATCTCGCCGTATCTCGCCTTATAGCGCATCAGCCGAGTCTGCGACATAGCGCTAATGGCAGTGCCGGGAAAACAAAAGAGGATATAAGTATACAGGTCTAGTGTGAGATACAGTCGAGTTCATTAATATATGAGCAAAACTGAGGGTTCAAAAATATCTGTACACCCTTATGATATTGACAATAAGGTGCAAAAGTTTACATATTTGGCATTTGTCTGCTCATCCGTACCAATCCGTACCAATCCGTACCAATATATAAATGTGAAAGTGTGTTTGTTTGTTTGTCCGTCTTTCACGGCTAAACGGAGCGATGGATTGACGTGATTTTTTAGGTAGAGATAGTTTAGGGCATGGAGAGTGGGCATTCCTTAAAGTGAGGAGTGGAAGTTTTCAATGTAGAAAGCTATAAAATTGGTATGTGTGCTATCTCTTCTGTGATACCCCGAATTTAACGCGAGCGGAGCCGCGGGCAAAAGCTAGTATATTTATGAACTCGACTGTACTAGGCTACTAGTTAAAACACATACATCACACCTGTGTTCCTAAATGGGGTTGGCAGAGCAGACAAAACGGCACAGACAAAATCATGACCATTCCACGCCTCGCAACCCCTTCTAGCATAATTTTATGTTTGAAAAAGATGGAAGAGGAATAGTGACAGGTTGCTAGCCTGTCGCCTAAACCATAACCTAAACCTATTTCATTAGTCGCCGCTTACGATATCCACGGAAGAAATGGAGAAGTGTTATTCTATCCCGACACCACGCAGGAGCAACATTTCTTCAAAGATGGAGTCGCTGTTAAAGTCAAAAGATATCTCTTTCTCTAAATCTTTTCTGGCTGGCAAAAGACGTAATTCCGTTAAGTGTCCCTTTAAGACTTACAATGACACTATTTTCGTCAGATCCCGCGTAACAAATGGTGTTTTGGGCGCTTCAAATTGAATTTCCAGCGAACTGCCATGTAGGAAAAAACCTTTGGAAGATCCCGTTTCATCCTGTGTGTATTCACTATTTCAAAGTAACCGAAACCTATTTAGTAAGAAACGAGTTCACAAGAAGAGCGTGACTACATACCGTAGCGTAGAGTGTATAATCAATTTTTAAGACCATTTACTTATTTATCTTTCCACCCATCAGTCCGCTCATGAGCACGGCCCTTTAGCAGATTAGGTATTTACTTGGCGCCTTATATACCTACAATAATATTGTACAATGTTTTTATTGCGCAAAAAAATTGTTGTATTTAGTGTAGTACTTTAGTTTTATTTTAAATGTATGTTGTATATGTTACCGGAAATGTATGAAATCAAGGAATTGTATACAAATCCTAGAAAATGTGTACAATTCCGATACTATTTAGGAAATGTATAAAATATTGTTTGAAAAACGATTAAATGCATAGATATCCTAGGAAATG
>BHDV01010234.1:127225-140529 GCA_005406045.1 Adoxophyes honmai
GGGAAAAAGTAGAAGTTGAAATAGCCCTTCAAACGTACTTAATGAGTTACCGTAATAGCGAGCACAGTACGACGGGACAGACTCCTGCCATGATGCTTCAGAGGAGATCACTGCGTTCTCGGCTGGATTTGCTGCACGCGAGGCGCGCTATTGATGACAAAGTACAACAATCACAGAGAAAACAAATTAGCAACACCAAAGGTACCGGTCGAGAGCAACTTCTTCCAGGTGACCCAGTGTGGAGCCAAGATTTTAGACCTGGGGAGAAATGGGTCCCTGGCACAGTTTCGAAAGCTATAGGATCACGTAATTATATGGTAGACAGAAATACCGGGGAAACCGTTAAAAGACATATAGATCAGTTAAGAAAGAAGTCAGTTTTAGCTTTTCCCACAGGAATACCGGAGGAGGCGGAAGATGAACCGGTAATTTCACGAAGGCCAGAGCTGGCCGCTAGCCCACAGACCCAAGCAGCGCCGGCGCCGGAGCCGCCGCGGGCCGCGCCGGGCCCAAGCCTCGCGCCCCTCTCGACACAGAGCACACAGTTCCTCCCTGAAATACCTGAAGTACCGTCGAAAAGAGTTAGGACCGCGCCTAAGCGATATGGTTTAGATTTTGATTAGGAATGTATGTAATTGGGACCTTAACCGTTAAGATGTTTATGAACACCATAATAGTAATTAATCTAGTATTTAATTATAGTTTTTATATTAGCCTTTAGTTATAGTTTTAACAGGAATTGTGATTGTAATTCATGTACCGTTAGTTAAGAGAAGGGGTGTTAGATATGTCGGGTAGATCCAACTTTGGATGACATATAGGTGGCGGGTAGTTTTAAGGCGCATGGTCATTGCTGTCATTCTTGCAATAGATCTTTGATGAGTACGTACGTCTATTATTTCCTAGAAGCCTTAAGTCCTGTATTTGGGTCTATATTTATCAGTTCCCTCGTCAGACTTTTAAGAATATTGATTAGTAGGGAATACGCAAAGCACATGCAAAGTACTCTGTCATTCTCTTTGCTAGTCATCCCAGACCATTCTAGCGAGCTCTATTTTGCAGCTAACTGCTGTGTAAAGAATCTAATCAAACCACCATCGCACAAAATATTGCTCCAGTATTGTAATAAATGGCTGAAATCTTGTAATAGTTGGCATCGCACTTGTGTACCCAATTTTACACGATAACCCGACTCATCCATCACAGCTGTCGGCGGGGGTTGACTAAGTTACACTTTCCCGAACGCTTGGGATCCCGGAATAGGGTTATCCCGGGTATCCCGGCCCGGAGTGCAGTCCCGCGGGAACTGCGTTTGCCGGGATAGCGGCGATAGTGTGTCACTCTCGGGTATTGCCGGGGTTCCATCAAATTTTGGTTGGAAATTTTACGATGTAAAATCGGCGATAAATCTTTGCCGCTTGTTTAGTATCGGGAAATTGCGTTGTAGGTATTTTATGAGCCGTGAACGATTTACGAAGCAGTCGTAGTGTTAAATGTAAGAAAGGTGCTTGTTTAAGACGTCGATGATAATTATTTAGTCACGCGGTAATTTTTTTGAGGAATGCATACAATTACGCCTGTGTTTTATAATGGGTTAGGCACTGAACATGACAAAACTATGACTATTCCACGCGTCGTAGCCACTTCTAACATAATTTTAGGTTTAAACAGATTAAAGAGGTGTAATGAGAGGTATAGGTCGCCTAAAGCATACCTGAACCTATTTCCTTAGACGCCTCCAACCTTGGAAGGAATGGAGAGGTGATCACCAGTGTGACACCGCACAGATATATTTTTGAGGACGTCTTTTGAAAATCTACCTATTCTTAAACAGATCTATACTAATATTATAAAGCTGAAGAGTTTGTTTGTTTGTTTGTTTGTTTGTTTGAACGCGCTAATCTCTGGAACTACTGCTTCGAATTTAAAAATTCTTTTTGTGTTGGATAGACCATTTATCGAGGAAGGCTTTAGGCTATAAAACATCACGCTGCGACCAATAGGAGCGAAGAAATAGTGGAACATGTGGAAAAAAATGGGGAAAATTGGTCACTATTCCACGCGAACGGAGTCGCGCGCACAGCTAGTATAAGATAAATAGGGGAGACTTTTGTATGGTTGAGAATGTTACTGAATCTTGTTTGTGAAAAGTTCCCCTGCTCATTATGCACTTATCAGTTCCAACCACCCAAGCTAACCTTCACCGTTAACTTACTCCAACCGTTGCCTGTCGTTCGCAGCAGAGCGTCTAGTGTATTCAAAACGATGATGAATTCGATATCGATTTCGTTTGCGAATTAACGCGGAATGGTACGGAGACATCGACCGCGGCAGTTGTGCAAACGTTCCGCTGGCGGCGCTGTCTCAGTTTCCATACAATTTTGCGATAACTCGCAAACGAAATCGTTATCGACTGCGTGATCGTTTTGAACACACTAGACGTATGCCGACGCAGAAAAATCTGTTCGCATTAAGCTACGGTCTCGGAGGACAGATTAATAACTCCCACGCTCGCCCGCAGTCAATGAAAGGCGAAGCTCGGCTGGCTAATTGAGGGACAGAGAAAGCACCAACTGTACAGAGAGCAACTAAGGTAGTGAAGCGCCCTGCAGGGCTATTGGCTAACGCACCAAAAATCTACGTTTTTAATTTAACAATTTGAAATTGGTTGGAAAATGTTTCAAGTTTAAATTTGGTTTCAATTGTCAAATTAAAAACGATATAATTTTTTGATGCGTTAGACAATAGCGCTGCTGTTTCACGGAGGAAAGCGATCTTGATCTCAAGCGTTGCGGTGAAGTGCTTTCAACTGTGAAATTGAAGTCGATGTTGATTTTTAGGGTGTAAGATATTATCGAACCGCGATTAGAAAGGGATTCGAGAGTACCGTTAGCACAACTGTACTTAATAAATGATTAAATATAATCATAAACCAATCTTTCATATCTTCATAAATGAAAACCCTTATAGATAATAGAATTAATAGCTGAATATGATTTGCATATTTAAACTCTATTCTCGGTAAATACTGTCATTTGTTTTGGAATTTTCAAAAATTTAAAATTTCATTTGTGACCGTTGTGACACTTTTGACAATACATCAATGACAACACTTACCAATTGTACATACATTATAAAATCGTATTTTAAAATATTTAAAATACTTTAAAAATCGCCACAGGTTTAAGAAAGTAATTATATTCGATCTGAGCAATTATCTCTTAATGCTATCGGAAAACAATAAAAAAACGCTGTATAATTTGCATTTTTTTCCATGCTAAAGAACTTCATAGTACCAAAATAACAATTTAATTTATTTGCATACTCTACCAGTGACAATGTCATAATTAGCACTAGTTCAAAAATGACTTATGAGCTCAATCCCTTTCTAATCGCGGTTTGATAATAATAGCTCCGCAGGCCCAGATTTCAATCCGCCATTATTTTTGCAACCCAAAGAGCTAATGCAGGGCTCTTTTTACCATGGTGACAATTGTCACTCCTACTTTTTTGGATAGCCCGTACAAAAATACGCTCCTGTTTACCACCAAGTTGTAAACAATTATAGCGTAGACCTCATGTTAAAATTTACTGGCAAATCAACAAATATGTCAAGGTATTAAAAACAATCTAGTTTCATATTTATAACAAACTTGTCATTTGAATAAAATGAGGACGATTGTATCAAATTGCTTGTCATGTCAACCATTTCGATAAAACAAAAATACAAAATTATCAGTTGTCACTTGTCGCTTGACAATTGTCAACGACATTTGTGTCGAAATGTCAGCTGACAAATTGTCCACTTGGCGAAATAGGGGCCTGGCCACTGCAAAACCTCCGTTGCTTAGCAACCTGCGCTGCCGGGTGTGCCGTCGGCGATTTATCGAGAGTGCTTTGTTTTATCTCCTGGTCCATGCAGGTGGATCGGCGGTCGGGTGATGGAGTCAATTTGTCAGTCAGTTTGCACATTTTTCGTTGCTGTTGGGTTCGATTTGATTTCGTGGAACAGATTGTTTTTAGCCTGTCTTTGGCATGTTTCGGAGTGATGCCAAAGAGATCGTAGCAAGTGAAATAAAGTATCTGCCTGCCCCCGTGGGAAGTGTTTGTATTCCACATACTTTATTTAATTTTTTTAATGAATTCTCCTGTCCCAATAATTTTTTCTATGCTGTTTACGAGTACAGTCGACCAAGAAATTGGTCTACCCCCTCAAGGTCGATATTCATTTGAACCTCATGAAACAACAAGGTCGATTTCCCCTCGCCATAATATTATGACAGTGACAATGTCAACCTTGTGATAATTTTGATCTCACAGAAACTTTTGTCAAAAGTGGTAGACCACTTTCTTGGTCGACCGTACATCAGTTGAAGTTGAACCAACAATTGTTATGCGCGTAAAAGACTAAGTACGGTCGTCCAAGAAAGTGGTCTACCACCTTTTGAAAAAGTTTCTGTGAGATCAAATTATCACCAAGATCGACATGACACATGACATGACGTAAATACAATAATGATAAGGGAGTTATTGTCACTGTCATAATATTATGGCAAAAGGAAATCGACTTTAGTTGTTGTTTCATAAGATTCAAGTGAACGTGGATCTTTCACTGGAACTAGATGGATATCTAGAACAAGATAAAGAATGATTGTAAATTGCATACTTAGATAGGAAATTTGTTTGTTTTTCTTAAGTAAGTATGATTTTGAAGTACTTAGGTAATTAAGCAGTCGAGTTAACATCAGCGTGCGACCCCAATTTAGTGATGTCTCAAATTCTTATTAATAATAGTTATCCCTCTAGCTGGGCCCCTATAAAACCGTACATTTTTCTCCAATACCATCCCTTTCAAAACTGAATTCCGTCGTGCCCTGTCGGCTCTGACAAACTAAATTAAAGATGGACCAGTCTACGCGGCGCCGATATATTTCCCAGCCGCTGACCGCTCCCCGGGGGCCGCGCGGCCCCGCAGAGGGGTCGCTTTGAGTTGCTTACTGTATAAAATTAGACAGCGAAGTCTCAGTGATAGGGTCCCGTTTTCACCCTTTGGGTACGGAACCCTAAACACGGAGACGGTACGGAAGCGCAGTGACCTATCATATTCGTACCATTTTTGACGCTCGCTCCCCACATAGCAGCTTAAAAAACGGTCAAAATACAGAATCGCAGTAACGCATCGTATGTCTATCCTTTTTGATAAACGCTCCCCATACAGAAGCTTAAAAAACGGTCACAATACGGAATCGCAATGACGCGTCGTTTACGCACCGTTTTTGACGCAATCGCTCCACACCGCTACTTGAAAAACTGTCATCGGTTTGGGGGATTCACTTCAAAAATCATTAAAATGGGGAACGTTACGATGCGGCTGTGTATTTTGAACAGCAGTGTGTGGAGCATGCGTCAAAGACGGTACGGATACGTCGCCTCACTGCGATTCCGTTAGTAAGATGGAACAGTTTCGCGGAGCCGTCGTAATATTTCCGCGGCTGCTGACCGCTCCCCGGGGGCCGCGCGGCCCAGCAGAGGGGTCGCACCGAGTTGCTGACTGTATAAAATTCTGCTATTGGGGTCTTCCAGCAGAAACACTCTTGGTAGAGTCAATCCATGGTTTGACTAGTTTGACTGAATTGAGTTTCGGTTAAGTGTGTGATGAAAGATAATTTAATTATTATTTAGCAACTGATGTTACTTTATGCTTTACACATTTTAATTTCTTATTAGGTACATACTCACTGATAAAAATATTGTTCGTAAAGTAAAACTTGTTTTTTACATTTACACATAGTTTAAAACACCAGAAAACGCTAGATGCAGGTCGCTTACAATTTACAACAGACACTTAGGGCCAGCGCAGATAGATGACAGACTTTTGTGCGATCGACTCTGCAGCGCAATAAAAACTCTGTATGGAAACTCTCTGCGCGCCATTCAGAGTTTTTATTGCGCCGCAGACTCGATCGCACAAAAGTCTGTCGTCTGCGCTGCCCCTTACGGAAGTCGATAGGGGAGGCTTATGTTCAGCAGTGGACGTCTTATGGCTGAAATGATGATGACGACATAGTTTAAACATAGATGTCAGAATTACGATTGTGACAGGTTACTAGCCAAACAATTCAGTAGCTTCTAAAAAGAAACAAACTTCAATTTTTTAAAGTAAAGCTCCAAGCTGCGAAAAAGTTTTAAAGAGCTTTGCCAGCCCCGCCCGCGCCCGCCGGCGCGCATGCAAATCATCCGCGACTTTGATTGATATCTTTTGATTCGGGGGCCGCGTCGGGGGTCGCCCCGTAGCGCCCCAGAGCTTTAGAACACGCTGTATATTGATGATAAAGTCATCAAAATGTTGCTCGCTGTTTAAATCCTTGCTGTCGGGGGACGAATTTTTATCGTATTGCTAATGAAAATTGACGGACAGTGTTTAAAACATTTGTTCACGACTTTACAAGCGTCTAGAGGGTCATTTTGACATTTTTCATGATAAAAATAATAGCTTATTCTTCTTGTGATCGCGACGGAATGTGTTAGCTGCTTTTTTAACTTTGAAAACAAAAATTAAACGGCAATCATACTGACACAGACCTGACTTTGTGAAGACGTTAAGCGGACAGTCTAGTGCATCGTTTCTTAGCCTCGGGTCGCGATCCAAATTTGGGTCGCGGACCATATCGAGATGGGTCGCAGGGCCCGCGGGATTTTTTGAAAAACAAACAGCAATCACTGCATTTAATTTGTTTTTATGTATGTTTGGTTCGCGGGCTTCTAATATTTTTGAATTTTGGGTCGCCAGGCAAAAAGGTTAAGAACTGGTTTAGTGTAATAGATTGATACACATGCAGCGACCACATTAGGCGAACAACTCAGTATAACAACCGCTATAATTTTCATTGTTTAGCTGTTACGACCGAAATTCGATACATTAATAGTATCCTTATATTGATGACATCATAGGAAGCGATTTGAATGTCATGCTAATCTGGGTGGTACATTATTAATGTCAAGAACGCGTATAGAGCGCGTATATCAAAGGTATAGGGCAGGAGCGGCGCCCGCGCCTCTTCCGGCGATTCATGGCACTATTCTTCAGCTTGGGGGCTTAGTCAAGTGTAAACTGAGCCATTTGTTTGGTTTCAATAAAAAATCGAAGTACATTTGAACATAAATCAACTGTGGGCACAGTTCGGTGAAACAAAGGAATAACTCATTTCTATAATTATGGGTTTAGTTGGACATGTTTTCATGGAATAGAATACATATAGTACAGTCACCAGCATTCTTATCTGCTACAACGGAGCGTGCAAAAATATCGGACACACCTTACTGCCCCTAATAATATAGGCGTATCAGATATTTATTCAATTGTGTCAGATATTGGTGCTGGTGACTGTACTAGGTACGAATATGTTGATACGTAAAAATATTGCCTTCTTTTCTACCGTTGCCTGCTTGTCGTAGGCCTTCACGAGGTCTCGCCGGTTGTCGTACTAAACCGGGAGGAGGACCTTTTTAAAAAATAGTTTGGTCTAGGCTGCTATTTTAGTCAAGTAGCGAGTAATTTAGCAACTAAACGTGACAGAACAATGAAAATTTGGTCATGTTTTTTGTTCAAACACATTTTGTTATTAAATTACTCGAAACTCGTCTAAAATACCAGGCTAGTCCGAACTAGGCTTTAGCGATGGGTCGGATGGTAAGGTGGACTCACCAGTGAGAAGCAGCAGAGAGGCGAGCGCGGCCGCGGCGGCGCGCGCGCGGGGGAGCGGCATGCCGGGGGGGGAGGGGGCGCCGGCCGCGCGCTCATCGCAAAGCACACGCACGCTGCAACAAACATATTAGGTCCTTTGAAATTGGCGTTTTGTCGTACTGACCACTTTGATCAGACCCCTATTTCACCAAGTGGACAATTGTCAGCGTCATTATGTCAGCTGACATTTCGATATAATAAGATATGTCGCTGACAATTGTCAAGCGACAAGTGACAACTGACAATTTGTTTTTTGGTATCGAAATGCCTATAAACATGATAAGCATTTTGTTACAGTATTCCCAAGAAAATAACGATATCCGTGAGTAGCCGGACCAGTCTGGCCACAATAGTGCTTGCTATGCACACGCTTTAGTTCGGCTACTCGACACATTTGGCGCTAGACATCTGTCATGAGTCATGTTAATATTTATATTAATTATCAACATAAAACACCATTAGCGCCATCTATTTTAGTATCGTAATGTTGGTATATAAAAATACAATTGGTTAGCACTGTTTATTACTTTACTATAAAAATATATTTAGTCTGTGGTAAACTGTCGTGGTTGTTTCATTATAAGGTTATGGGCCCAGAAGTAGATGCTTTACTGCCTTCTTGTCCCATTTCTTCCTTTTTTCCTTTGGAACATGAGCCATGGCTATACTGCCAAACATCCTAATATGACCAACATTGGGTTTTCTACCTGTCCAAAGCTCAAATGGTGTTTTTTGGTTTAATCCAGAAGCTACAGACCTGTTTTTGAGATACACAGCTGTGTGCACTGCTTCTGCCCAAAATCTTTTCTCTAGTTTAGCGTCAAAGAGAAGACACCTGGCTTTCTCTACAATAGTGCGATTAAACCTCTCGCACAAACCGTTTTGCTCCGGACTGTATGGAGTTGTACGCTGATGAATAATGCCACATTTCTTCATGTAATTCTCCATGTCTTGTGAACAAAATTCCAAACCATTATCACTCCTGAGGATTTTGATGTTAGTATTAATTTGTTTCTCCACCATTACTCGGAATTCCTGAAAACATTTGAATACTTCACTTTTGTTCCGTAAAAAATACACGAATGTCATTCTGCTGTAGTCGTCCACAAAAAGCAAAAAATACCTGTGTAAGCCAATTGATTTGGTCTCCATGGCTCCACACACGTCGGCATGAACTACATCCAATACTGCCGTGCTTCTATTATTGCTCAAAGGGAAGGGTAATCTAGTCTGCTTTCCTTCACAGCATACAGTACAATTTAATTTACTGACATCTGCCTTGTCATTGTACATTAAACCCTCTACAGCTCCATTCTTCATAGCATTGAGATCCTTGCTGTTGAGATGACCCATACGCCTGTGCCAGTCAGTTCCTGAAGTCGTTGCTGATGCCGCTAGCAAACTTGCTGACTTCACGTTCAATCGATACACCCCATTCACTAACTCAGCCTTTCCGATTAGCTCATTCTGCCGATTTCTAATGTAACAAGTTCCTTTCTGGAAACTAACTTTGTTACCATTCTCAATCAGCTGGCTAACAGATAACAGGTTAGCTGTCAGATTTGGTATACACAGAACGTTCTTGACTGTAATCTCATGCTCTTTATTATTTACGATGGTCGTGATCTTGGTGTCTCCCGAACACAGCACTGATACGCTTGCTTGGTTCGCGACAACAATTTCCTTTGTCGTATGGTTGTTAGACTTATTAATTATCTGTTTTTCGCTGGCTACTAAGTGACAACTGGCGCCGGAATCGATATACCAGTCTTCTTGGTTATATTTTCCGTTTTAATGTGCACGTACAGTGACGAATCAATTGTCATAATCAATTTTGCCTTCGCTTTTTGAATATCGATGGCGGTCAATTATCAACATAAAACACCATTAGCGCCATCTATTTTAGTATCGTAATGTTGGTATATAAAAATACAATTGGTTAGCACTGTTTATTACTTTACTATAAAAATATATTTAGTCTGTGGTAAACTGTCGTGGTTGTTTCATTATAAAGTCATCTACCTGAGACTTCAATCAATAACCAATCACAACGCGAGTGTTCAGCGCGCGAAAAAATCTCTTATATCATTGGTAGATCGAAGTTTCCCGCGCAACAAAACTGATTTATTGCGCAGGTATATCGTGGAGCATTCTTTGTTTGGTAATACTGTACAATTGTCATAATTTTAATCAAACAGCATTATGTTATGAAACTAGAATATTTTTACTAACTTGAAATATTTTTGATTTGGTAAATTTTCTACAATAAAATTGTAAAACTTCGTAGTAAACAAGTGCGTATTTTTGTTAGGCCTATTTAAGACAGTAGGAGTGACAATTGTCACAATAGTTGAATAGGGCCCGGATTTATCTCCTCTTTGTTTAAGACTTTGAAAATTCAAATTCATAAATTCATTTAGCTAGTTCATTCGAATTTTGAAAGCAGTTATTCATTGGTTTTTTCCCTCGTTATTTTTTTCTTGGGCTTCACCTACATTTCCAATCGAGTCCTACCGTGGCACCAGTGCTGCAGAAACATATTATGGGAGTGGGATTGTAGGAGTACGCTTTCAGCATACATTACAAACTTCCTACACACACTCACAGACGGAATAACAATGTGATATGATAGAATGAATGAAGAATTGCTGATAAGGACAACGTCATAAAAATATGCAAACATTGCCTCGCTTATAATAAAATATCACTCGAGTTTACAATATCCTAGACAACCTTTTAAACCCCCAAAAACCAACAAAAGCCAACTGTCCTGACTTTTAAACTGCGAGTCCTGAACAAATAAACAGAACAACCAGCAGTTAATTGTAGTCCCTGAGCGGCCATTAGCGGGGTCGCCGCTAGCGGCTACCGCGCTCGCTAGTGGCGGGAGGATTTGGACGGACAAAATATTTCACTTACATCATACATACATACAATCACGCTTGTATTCACAATTGGGGTAGGCAGAGCATACGAAACGTGCAATAGACAAAACCATGATTATGACTATATCACGCTTCGCAGCCACTTCTAGGGTAGTTTTAGGTTTGCAAAGATGGAAGAGGTAGAATAGTGACAGGTTTGCCTGTCGCCAAACGTACCGAACTCTAAAACTATAATTATCCTTAGTCGTCTCTTACGACATCCACGGAAGAAATGGAGAGGTGTTATTCTACACCCCACACCACACGAGAATATTTATATTTATTTTATATTTCACTTATGTCATGGTCACTTATTAACGATGTGGGGTCGGAATAGAATTACACCTCTCCATTTCTTCCGTGGATGTCGTAAGAGGCGACTAGGGAAAAAGGTTAAGGAATATTTTAGGTCACAGGCTAGCAACCTGCCACTAATAAACCTGCCTACTCAAAACTTAAAAAAATAGAAGCTAGAAGACATGGTTTTGTCTATAGAGCGTTTCGTGTGCTCTGCCTACCTCATTCGGGAATACAGGCGTGATGTATGTATGTATGTTCAAAGAAAGTAAGAGAAAGGAGAAAGTAAGAAAATTACCGCTTGCAAAATTACGCTTATTTTAACAGTCAGCTCGATAACATCCATAATATGTACCTATGTATAATGTTGAATAATTCCAAGTCCAACTGACCTCAACTGAGACAGTAATATCGTACTAACTAGCCTATTCATTCGATCATAATTAGTTGGTTGGTAACTAGGTATTGATTCGAACGAGAATAGGGCAGGAGTACCGTTTGTGGCCACCTTAGCACCATTTTGGCCAGCTGACATTTTAAATAATTTACAAAAAATTACAATACTAAAACCATATTATTTTTATTATATTTCCATCAATTCATTTGAAATTGAACCGAAATTTTAATGTTTTGTTAATATAAACGTTGTTTTATTGTTAACTAGCTTTCCGCCCGCGGCTTCGCCCGCGTGGAACTCGATTAAATTGCGGTATAAAGCACAACTATAAGAAAACTTCTCGTTTCAAACGACACACAGCGCCATCGATTTATCATCTATCGATCTATCATCGATCGATATCGATCTATCAAGCAAACTATATTTTTGTTTTCCCTCGGGAACATCAATTTTTCCGGGATAAAAAGTAGCCTATTATTTAATCCGGACTATTATCTTTACGTCTGCAAAATTTCAAAGCAATCGGTTCAGTAGTTACGGCGTGAGAGTGGAACAAACAAACAAAAAAACAAACAAACAAACTCACTTTCTGGCTTATAATATTAGTAAGGATTTAAACAAAAAATGGCCAGAGGGGTCGGTCGGTGGCCACAACCGGGTATCACCTGCCCTACTAATAAAATTAGCAATGAATCTGACAGGCATGTTCAGATGAATCGTTCGAGTGATCAGTCGCGCATCAGTAGTGCGCTATCAACCTTATAGCCTGACCAGAACATCTAGGGTATTCAAATCGATCATACAGTCGATAACGATTTTGTTTGCACGTTATTGCAAAATTGTATGGAAACTGAGACAGCGCCGCCGCCGCCAGTGGAACGTTTGCACAACTGCCGCGGTCGATACGTCTCCATACAATTACGCGATAACTCGCAAACGAATTCGTTAACGACAACATGATCGTTTGGAACGCACTAGAGGTACTAAACCGCTGTACCGCGCCTTGGGTATGACGGCGGAATGAAAATAGGCAACGACTGCTCTTCTAGTGTCATCTATTGGCAAACTCTTGACTTCAATAGTATTCGAAACTTACTTGCCTAAACAGTAAAACTGATCACAAGCTAGACCATCCACTCGTAACAATAATAACCATTCTAGTGAACGTTGTGATACACAATTACTAGACAATACAGAGGAGTTTATTGTTTAGTTGAAGTATTATCTTCTCGATACGCTTTGCTGAAGTCTGTTCGGAGTACAGTGGATTCAAATTGAATTGAAGTAATTTTTAATTGAAATAATTACTCGGTACTTATGTTTTTATTTTGTACTGTAGTTTTATTTCCATAATGTAATTTTTGACAACTTGTTTTACACTTATTTTTTGTGCTTTGTCATTTTGTGTTTTCATTGACATTTATAACTAAATATTTTCAAATTTAAGTATGCAAAGGTACGTATTATTTACATCTACTGAGTAAATTTGACCTACCTATTTTCACACCAATCCATTTAATGCTCATTAGAAACATTCACAAGTAATATTTAATTACAACACAGTTGAAATCAACCTAAGAGCGTGAAGAGCAACGTATTTACTTAACTCTAACGAGAATCTTCATTTCTTTCCAAGTATTCTTAGCTTAGAATCTAAACATGGCTGGAAATGAAGTCCTATTCAAACAGAGTATTCAGACAAGCCAAATATAATAATGAACAGTCCAAATACTTTCAAGACGAAGAATCCTAGCGGATCGCGATACAGGATACGGCAAATATAGCGAACAAACAGCGCTAACGCTAACGCAATTAGCTGTTTTTGTTTGCCCACGAGCCAGCGCGCGCGCCCACCGCTAGCGGTGTAGCTAGCTACAGACGAAGAGCGACGAAAGCCCGCCGCTAGCGGTGTAGCTAGCTACAGACGAAGAACGATGCAAGC
>BHDV01010238.1:0-16046 GCA_005406045.1 Adoxophyes honmai
ACCCCTCCTGGGAATACAGGCGTGAGAATATGTGTATGTATGTGTTTATTCATCTGCTTTTTTTCCATAACGTTTTTTAGGGTTCCGTACCCAAAGGGTAAAAACGGGACCCTATTACTGAGACTTCGCTGTCTGACTATCTGTCCGTCCGTCCGTCTGTCCGTCTGTCACCAGGCTGTATCTCACGAACCGTAAGAGCTAGAGAGTTAAAATTTTCACAGATGATTTATTTCTGTTGCCGCTATAACAACAAATACTAAAATCAAAATAATAATAATAATTAAGGAGGGCTCCCATAGAAAAAATTAGTTTTTTTTTGCTTTTTGGGTCTTTTTAAATAACTGTAACAGCTAAATACTTGAAATGCTCACAAAATATTAAATTAAATATCTACTTTAAAAGTAAATAATTAAATTTAAATAAAATTAGTATTTAAGGGGGGCTCTCATAGAAAAAACGTGATTTTTTTGCTGTTTTGGCTCTATTTAAATAGCTGTAACAGGTAAATACATAAAATTAGTATTTAAGGGGGGCTCCCATACAAAAAAAACATGATTTTTTTGGTACGGAACCCTTCGTGCGCGAGTCCGACTCGCACTTGGCAGGTTTTTATTAGTTTGTTTTCATACATTTATTTAACTCAGAAACAGTATCAACGGAGCTCCGCTCACGCGGGGCTCCTTTTTCTGTATTCGTAAGCCCTTTTGGAAGGAACAATTTGTCTCCCACAAAATACTTTACAGGGGTTTTGAGATGCCTGTACCCGACCATTAGTTAAAATATTTGTGGTTAATTTCTGTATAACTTAGACTATGTCACTATGCATTATTCATACCGAAGAAATTTTTAAAAATACATACATACATACATATTCTCACGCCTGTATTCCCATGAGGGGTAGGCAGAGCACATGAATTCAAAAATTCAGTGCCACGTTGCAAATTCAGGGTAACCAGATGTTTAAACGTGATATTGCGGTGACAGGTTGCTAGCCCCTCGCCCACAATACACTGACCCTTTCCCAGAGTCGACTCTTACGACACCCACGGGAAGAAAGGGGGAGGTGCTATTCTAACCCGGCACCACATAGCACTTTTTAAAAATAAGAGTAGAAATTTTCACAACTTCCATTATTCCTCTCTCAAGTAATAAAATTACGTCATACTCGCTATGCTTTTTAGCTTATCTTCAGTGGAAACACGGCCTTATCGGGTGTAATTTACGATACGCGTTTTACAGTATAAGTGGCTCGTTTGTCTACCTTCCGAAATGGCCGTTATTTTGTCAATTGAGACTTCAATTTGCATTCAATCATTGATTTAGTGAAATGAAGTCGAGTCACGACAATGTAGCTAAGGGTCTTCAATATTAAAGTGATCGAAAAGATAAGATTTATGTAATGTTTATAAAATAATAATGAGTCCTTTTTCTTTCTGTGTGGTGTCGAGTTTAGATTATGCCTCTCCATTTCTTCCGTGGATGATGTAAGAAGCGACTAAAGATTATAGGTTCAGGTAATGCTGGCGACAGCCTAAGGCTCAATTCACACCAGAAGAGCAGCGCAGCGCGGCGTAGCGCAGCGACCCGCTCCGTGGAGAATGCGCGAGGATTCCTGCGACTGCTCGAGAAGCCGCTGGAATGCGTAGGAAGTCGCTGGAATTTACATAATTATTGACATATTGACATATGCATTGACAGCGGCGGCCGTAGCGACTACTCGAGCATCCTCGGGCATTCCCGCGACAGCTCGCGCAGTCGCACGGCTTTGTTTATGGAATGCGCTGGAATTCCCGCGGATCCGCGGGCATCCGCGCGCATCGTTAGAGTTTCTCATGCGATAATAAGTCTTATTGTAGCCTTTGTACATTGTTCTTTTTTGTGAAACCTGTCTGTACCTTTTTATTTTATTTTGTACAATAAAGAGTTTTTTACTTACTTACTTACTTTACTTACTTATTGTAATGAAAATAAAGTTGAAATTCTCATGACACTGAAACTGCGCTCCGCTACGCCGCGCTACGCTGCTCTTTTGGTGTGAATTGAGCCTAAGAATCTGTCACTATTATGTTCCTAACTCTTTAGTTTCATCTGTAGTCAAACCTAAAGTTATGCTGAAAGTGGCTGCGAAGCGTGAAATAGTCGTGGTTACCTTCCATGAAACGTGTATTAGTTATGGTTTTGTCTACGTATCGTTTCATGTGCTCTGCTTACCCCATCTGGGAATACAGGCGTTATGTATTATGAACTCGTGGTAGTAGTAGACAGAGTAGGTCGGCAAAACATGTTTACGTTCATTGATGGTGATTGATTACCCTGTCTCCACTCGAGAGACTTAGATCTATAGCTGCTAGACCCACAGATTTTTTTAACAACGTTTTTGTATATAGTTGTATAGATTGTCTCGTGTTTAGCAAATATTTTGCGTGTAGAATTGCAATTGCTTTTTAACATACAGTAAGTGAGTGTGTGAGTAAATGGGTGTGTGTATGTGTGCGTGGCTGTGAATGTGTGTTAAAATAACAAATAATACCTGTCTATAATATAAAATAATATAATCTGTCTATAATAAAAAAAAGCTGTTCCTTAGTTTCGCTAAAACTCGAGAATGAACGAAACGATTTGGCTAATTTTACTCGGAAAATATTTGTCCAGGGAAGGTTTAAACGGTGAGAAAAATTGGAAATCTCGCCAAAAAACTTTCCAATATGGAACTTCACGGGGTCAGTTGGTCAACTACTGATTTCTATTGACACTTCCATCTAAAACATTAGCTCCGTGTTCCTCAAAACGTAACACAACAAGCCCGGGCCAGACAAATGCAAGTTCGTTTTCTTTACGAAATTAGTCGTTTATTTACAGGAAATGCCACTTATTTGCGCTTGTGGGTCAGGACCAAAAAGTTTGCACCTGCGTTAAGGTGCGTTAAGTCGTATTTGAAATTACTACTAACTTTTCCGTTGTGACACGAAAATTAACGTATAAACGTATAGCTAATTTTCGTGTCACAACGGAAAAGTTTGATGTAATTATAATCACGATTTAACGCAGGTGCAACTTTTTGGTCCTGACCCTTGTATCTTATCTGTTGAAAGTACGAGAAATGTATGTAATGTACACGACATTAAACCGAACTTATATATCATATAGTTAACAAAATTGAAGTGTCTTCAAAAACGCCTAGAAAAAACGCCCAAGGAAAACAACCATTCCGAACCATAGCCCAGTATTTATAGCCTTTCCAGACTTCAAAAGTCGTTTCACTTTCTTAACGACCACAATCTTCATTTCTAGCATAGCCCATTTGTTTCGATAACAACATTTGTGATAGAGCAAAAACTGTTTACTTTGGGGCGCTTAGCATTAATCAAGTAAGTGTTCTTAATTGGAGTTTAGGTGGTCTTAATCCAAACAAATGTAATCAAGGCTAATATTTAATCAAGTTTTTGTTCATTGAGATAATTGTTGGGCAAGAAACTGTTAAGGGACCTTAGCTGGCTTTTGAAGAATAAAACTTCCATTGAATTCATTCGGTCCTACTAAAATTACACGCTTATACTCCAAGTTAGAGTAGGTAGAGCGCATGCAAAGGTACTTTTTCGTGTATAGGTATAATTGTGAGTTGCTAGCTGAAAAGAAAAGCTTAAAGGTGCCTTTCCACCAGAGATGTGCTTTGCTACGATGCTACGGATGCGTTTGATATCCACCAATCATATTCATTGGTGCACATAGCATAGCACCAGTGTAAACGGATTTCGTAGCGCAGCTTAATACTATTCGCAGCATAGCTGCATAGCACATCTCTGGTGGAAAGGCAGCCTAACGCGTCTTGCTGTCCGTAGATGTTTCTACGGAAGCAAATATGCAGGGGTGCTGTTTTTTATCCCACACTACACGGAGAATATTACAAATGTGAAAGTAAAAGCACAGTTTAAAACGAACATAGCAGAAGATGACGTGTTCACGTGTTTTTACATATACACATAGTGTATTTCACATACATACATCACTCCTGTACCTATTCCCAAAATGAGGTAGGCAGAGAAAGAAACAATCTAAATCTAATCTAAATCTATACTAATATAATAAAGCTGAAGAGTTTGTTTGTTTGTTTGTTTGTTTGAACGCGCTAATATCAGGAACTACTGGTCCGAATTGAAAAATTATTTTTGTGTTGGATAGACCATTTATCGAGGAAGGCTTTAGGCTATATAACATCGCGCTGCGACTAATAGGAGCGAAGAAACATTGAAAAATGCGGGAAAAACGGGGAAAATTAGTCACTATTCCACGCGGACGGAGTCGCGGGCACAGCTAGTAATATATAAAAGGAAAAACTGACTGACTGACATAAATCAACGCACAGCCTAAACAGTTAAATGTAGGCACTTGAAATTTTGAAGGGACGTAGCTTAGGTACCGTAGAGGTGCACTAAGAAAGGCATTCCCAAAATTCCCACGGGAACGAAAATTAAAGGGAAAATCGTTTTGTACGCGGACGAAGTCGCGGGCACAGCTAGTAATAGCATAAATTTCGAATAATCCTAATAATTTCATGCTTCCATGTTTGCTTATCTAGTTCCAAGTTTTATAATCTAGATCCAACTCAGTGAATGAACGTAGTGAATGGCTTAGATGAATGGATCTTCTCTTCTAAGTGAACATTAAAAATGGTGCTGATTTGTCCGAGTCTCGGTATTACGGCGAGTCGAGCTTTTATGGTTTAGTTTGGCTCGTTTTAAAACGCTTTAGCTCGTTTTAAAGTTAAATTGTCTGTAAGGTTATTTGTACATTTAGTACGTTAGTTAATCAGCGTCTACTTTCTGGAGAGGCACTTTGCAGATAGCTGGTTCGTTTCCTTTATTTGCGTACATAACTACTGCGGGGAATGCAGAGACAACAGAGCGCTATTTGCTTCTATTCTGAAATACTTCTCTTGCTTCATCCGTCTGTCCCCCTTATTTATATTTTGGTACCTACTTCTGATATATGGCGTTTTTTTGGAGCATCACCGATCTGATCGATATGTGTTCTGCGAGGGCGCTCCGACCGACTTGCCCTAACACTTTCCTTGTAAATTTTCTTGTAAACCTATGAAACAAGGGTAATTCCTTTCCATGCTCAAACCAACGCAACATTTCTTTCTCTATCAGAGTAGACCACACTTCTCTCCAATCACGCTATATTCCTTTCCTATGGGGAACTCATGTTTTGCAGAGAATGTATCTCAACCGCTTTTGTTCTACACATTCATGTTTCATCAGCTACACCGCATCTACATCAATTTTATATTATACTTACGTAAATATTATTTATTATTACCCCGTGTGGGGCCGGGATAGAAAAGCACCTCCCCCTTTCTTCTCGTGGGTGTCGTAAGAGTGGACTCTGGGAAAGGGTTAGTGTATTGTGGGCGATGGGCTAACAACCTGTCACTGCAATATCACGTTTAACCATCTGGTTACTCTGAAATTGCTAAACGCGGCACTGGATTTTTGTATTCATGTTTGTGCTCTGCCTTCCCCTCTTGGGAATACAGGCGTGAGAATATGTATGTATGTCGTAAATATTATGGTTTTATGGTTCCGTGTGGTGTCGAGTTTAGGATACTTCTCCATTTTCTTTCGTGGATGTCGTAATAAGCGACTAAGGGATAGGTTTAGGTTTACAAAAGGCACCAGGCTAAAAACCTGTCACTATTTAACCTTCTTTATCTGTTTTTAACCTAAAACTATGCTAGAAGCGGCTTCAACGCATGCAGTAGTCGTGGTTTTGAACATGATCCATCATTTATAAAAAGAACGAATCTTCCCAGCGACTCATTTGTTTTCCTAAAACGTAATGAACTTTTAAGATCACGAACTTAATTACTTGTTTAGACTCGAGGCAGTCAAGTTTTCTATTGATCGTTAATGGGGGTTCCATTAGAATTGGATGCTAAGCCCACCAGCCCGTGAATGACAAATGGATACGCAATGTACTAATGTTTGTTTGATAATAACATTAGTTCCTTATAGCGATTAATGTGGACTCAACAATGTACCTCACGAGATCTTACCGCGCAAAAAACATCTTGTTAGTTTGATGGATATTGTGTGGCATGCGCAAACGAGAGACTATCCGTGACGGACATTTTAGTCTGTGAAAATAGAACTTTACTCATGGAATTATATACAGTAACGCACACGACGCGCAAAAATTCCGACGCTGAATGCATACAATCCTCGCAGACTTTTTGTGCGCCGCCTAAAGCATAGACCAGCGTTTCTCAAACTTTTTTAGTGACGGAACCCTTTTGGAAAGCGAAACACTTGACGGAATTCTACAAAAAAAACAGCAGTTTTTTCTTCCATCCCTCCATTCCATGTATTCGCCGCGTCAAAACTTACGATCAGAGAATGGCGTTTTGTTTTTTTTCTATATTCTTGCGGAACCCCATCAGGGACATCACGGAACCCTGGGGTTCCGCAAAACACACTTTGAGAATAACTGGCATAGACAATCAGATACACGTCACAGACAACAGTCGATCTTGTATAACATCGCTTGCACGAGCGTTAAAAAATGAACTGTCAAATGCTATCGCCGCGTCATCAATCCGCCTGTCGGTTATAGTCAGTCGATATATAAAATGTAGCAAAAACATAGTTTGCCGAATCTATCCATCAATATTCCCTAGAGTTGTGAAACGTATAGAGATTTTTTTAATCCTTACTAAAACAAGACAGTAGAAGCAATTCGCGAATATTCCCAAAGGGGCTAAGCATATGAATACACATACATACATAAAATCACGCCTGTATTCCCAAATAGTGTAGGCAGAGCACACAAAACGCTACGTGGACGTTTTGTGGCCACTTCTATCATCTATATTTTTTTAAGTTTTAATCTGTTGTCTTTGTCTGATAAGGATCCCAAAAGTACCCGTCGTATGTGTATGATAAGGATCAGTATCATACGACGTTTTCGAATTTTTGCGAGTTAGATTCCTTATCAAACACAGACGACATGTTAAGGTGACAGGTACAATAGTGACAGGTTGCTAGCCTACCTAAACTTTATGTCCTTAGTCGTATCTTACGACATCCACGGAAGAAACGGAGGGGTTTCTAAGACACCACACGAAAAAGTTGGATATTAAAATAGAACATTGATAATCTCAAAGGACTCCGTCGATTTCGACTTTGATTTCTCAAGTACTTAACCTTCAATCAAAGATAAGTTTACCAACTGCCTTTTAGCATTCGGAGATCAAATTTAATTATTTGTTTACTTCAAAGTTGCCTTCTAAGCAAGTTTGAGTGAACTGTACATTCGTTTGCTCGTTCCGTTCGTACGGGCATTAATTTAGGAGGCCTTTTTGCGTACGCCTGTAGGTAATTTTCTGTGAGTACAAGAGACAAACTTACAGCGTAAAATGTTAGAATACGTAATAGTAGTACAGTCCCGAACAGGGATTGTTGAGGCACTTGCCACTGTTCGCAATTTAGACGTGTAATCAATGATCGATGACAGACTAGATGTCAGCTATTGGATTAGTATTACACGACCTAGTTACAAACATAGGTAAGTGGCTCAACAATCCCTGTTCGCGATTGTATAGAAGGTCCAACTCAAAGATGTTTAGACGTAAAAATATTGCCTTTCGCAAGGTATAGCGGCGGTTAGAGAACCTGACTGTGAAGCTAAAGGTCCCGGGTTTGATTCCCGGTCGGGGCCGATGTTTATTTTTATGATGAATATGAATGTTTGCTTTCGAGTCTTAGATGTTTATCTATGTATAAGTAAATTTATCCGTTGTCTAGTACCCATAACACAGGCATTAAATTGCCTACTTTGGGACTAGGTGGTTGGTGTAAATATTGTCCAATGATATTTATTTATTTATTTATTTATAGCCGGTGAAATGTGCGGAAACTGCGGAGTGGACCTGGTTAAATGAAAGTGGGTCATTGTCATAACCCTAAAAAAACATGTCCATTTGTAATATATAAGACATTTTTAATAATTGCATTTAATTAACATCATAACTATAAAGTACAGGAAACGTACTAGACTATACTATATCATATTTTCTATAAATGTATTTATTTGTTTTGTTTATCACCACAAATGTAACTGAAAGTCCACTTCGGTGGACTGTCCGGGTTCTACCTGTTAATAGAAAGTGGCTTTAAAAAAATACATCTCTTTTATTATTGTACAAAAATGCCATTTTTCCCTAATCTATGTATGATTTCCATTTAACATTAATAGGATTTAAAAAATTAGATGGAAATAAAACACATTTTTTGCATCATTGAATCTTGTCACAACATTTTTTGTCTTTTTGGTGGACATTACTTTAAATTCTAGAAAAATTAGGGAAATGTCAAATGAATAGACCGGGACATATAATTTAACTCATTCACTATCGTACTATCCCTGTTAGCATCCATTTTGCCGTGACTTGTGCGCAGCAGACGATATTGTTGTGTGTAACAAGAATATTTGGTGGTGTCAATGTTGAATTGTCTTTCCGGTTACTGCTGTATTTTGTAAGTACATCGCTATAAATCCACCAAACGTTTTTAATAATTAGTTAAGCAATCAAACATTGTAAATTATGCCTTGCCTTTTTTATAATCCTTTAAATGGCTGGTGTTGTGAATGATATTGCGGAAAAAGTCCATTCGGTGGACGTCTTTTTGGTGGACTTTTTGTACACCCAAACGATAAATGATTGTATTTTGATTGATTCTTGAACTTTGGTTTAATTTTTTATTATAACTTTAAAAACTAGCTTCTGGTTCCTTTTTTGTTTTATCCGTAAATGACTAGTGACTGAATAGTGAATGTTTAAACGTAAATTCTTTGAAGGAAAAAAAACAGTAGAAGATTTAACAAAAACATACAAAATAAGCTTTGGAGGAAAAATGGAATGATGCACGACGATGCAGAAAAAAAATCAATATAAAAAAAGAAACTTAAAAGTACATCGCACGCAAAATACCGCCTTCGATTCCAGTTATTTTAGTACCATGAAATGGGTGAACGTATTGCAGTGAAAAACAGAAGAATGTTGAAAGCAAAGAAACTTACTTACTTAGAAAGATGTTGATGACTTCAGAATGCAGCAACCATTAAAAATTAGTGAGTGCAGTCTGTTTGTTGATTGAAAAAAATGTTCATAAAAGTATACAATTTTTGGACGTATATTCTGAAAGTTCGGATACGTCAACGTTAAAACCAGAAAGAGCCACCAAACCCCCACTTTCATACATGCTTCTTGAAGACTTGAAGGCTTCCTAGTCTTCGGAGGACGAAGGCATATTTGGTCCACCGAAAAGAATTGTCATTTCGGTAGACAGACACAAAATATTTTTTATATACTTTTTGAATGTATTTACGTGTCTGATTGTTCATGATTTTGAGAATATATCATGAACGTTATTTTTGTTTTAGATGTTTACCGCTTTTTGTTTTGTTTATTTATTATTAATTAACATAATTAGTCCACTCGGTGGACATATTAGTCTTTCCGGTGGAATCGAAATATCGTTATTTCGTTTTAAATCGTTTTTTTCGAATAATTGATCTCTGAATGATACTCAGTTCTATTGCAAGTTAGAGTAAGAGTCGTAATATACCTTTGATTTTTATAAATCACGTGTTTCATTTTTTGCCGAAAAAAATTGCCAGGCTTGACAATGACCCAAGTGATTGAAAATCGTGACTTACTTTCAAAGGAAACGAATTAAAATAATTGATAATATGGTTTGGCTATAGATAAAAAGAGCCTGTTTCAGGTTATTAAGGTCAAAGGCAAGACCACAATGTAACTACTTAACTTCTTTATGGTGTCCACTTTTCCTTGTGGTGTGATGTTGCAATAATACTTACCTCTTAATTTTACTAAAGATGTTGTCACAGACGATTAAAGACTGGGTTATAAATAATCAAACAATGTTCTACCTAAATTATAAACAAACAATCTGCTGAAATTATCTTAAAAGTTGCCATGACACGTGAAATAGTCACGTTTTTGACTTTGTGTTCTCTTACTACTCCATCCTTATCCTTACTAATATTATAAGTCAGAAAGTGAGTTTGTTTGTTTGTTTGTTTGTTTGTTTGTTCCGCTTTCACGCCGTAACTACTGAGCCGATTTCTTTGAAATTTTGTAGACATAAAGATAGAAGTCCGGATTAAATAATAGGGTACTTTTTATCTCGGAAATAATTGATGTTCCCGAGGGAAAACAAAAATATAGTTTGCTTGATAGATCGATATCAAACGATGATTGATCGATATCGATCGATAGATGATAGATCGCTGGCGCTGTGTGTCGTTTGAAACGAGAAGTTTTCTTATAGTTGTGCTTTATACCGCAATATAACCGAGTTCCACGTGGGCGAAGCCGCGGGTGGAAAGCTAGTCTGGAATAATACAGGAAATACGAATGGAAAATGCCTACTCTATTTAAGAATACATGCGTGATATTCACGTATTATGTAAAAAAACCGCGTTCACCCACAACGTTACTCGGATCACAAAATACGATAAAAATCTTTCGCAGACCTCCGCTCTCGCGACCGCTCCTCTCTTGGGGCACAGCATCCGCTAAAATTAATTACATTTCTGATGGAGCAGTAATTAGTTATTAGGTATTTTCCCGCTGGTAAACGCTAATCCCGGCGGATGGTAAATGGTGGTGAGTGATCGGTACGCCAAGACCGTTTTGTGAAGACGTTTGACCGAAACATCCGTTCGCAGAACTGACCGTTCGCCGAAATTTAGTTTGCAGAAAGATTTAGTCGGGTCACATTTGTAAATTTTGTACCTAATATACACCACAATGCATTTCCATCCATACATATACAAAACGGCACGGTTTTAGCGATTTCCAGAATATTTTTTAGGTTTTTTTTATTTAATAGAAGTACAATAGTTGTAGGTTGCTAGCCTGTCGCCTAAGTTTATTATCAAAATCTATTTCCATAATCGCCTCTTAGGATATCACAGAAGAAATTGAGATGTGTTATTCTACCCCGGCACTGGACAAAAATGTTACTTACACGTTTATACTCGTAATTAGGTTAAAGACTAAAAAAAACAGTTTATCCGCCAGATAGATTACAAACAATGACTAATTGTTTATTTTATTTTATTTGACAACCATAAAACCACATGTCTCATTTTTCTTTAATGTAACGAACAGACTACTTACCATTACATATTTTTAATCCAATCGACAACCCTATTAAGTAGAAATCGATGATCGAAACCCTTCCCTCGGACCTAGTCCATCAAAGTTTCCCCGTTCAATACTCGACTCATCCAACAAACTACTTCGGTATTCTATCTAATGAACCGCAGAAACTAGTGATTGAATCCATCCCATCGCTGTTTTGGTTAGTTTTACGTAATGTTGTTGGAAAAAAACCGGCTAAGAGCGAGTTGGATTAGCGCACAAAGACAAGAAACATCATCATCAGCCTATATACGTCCCACTGCAGGGCACAGGCCTCCTCTCAGTATGGGAGGGCTTGGGCTATAGTTCCCACGCGGGCCCATTGTGGATTGGGAACTTCACACACAACATTGAATTCCTTCGTCGCTGTGTGCAGGTTTCCTCACGATGTTTTCCTTCACCGAATAGCTCGTGGTAATTACCAAATTCGATATGGCACATAAATTCCGAAAAATTCAGAGGTGCGAGCCCGGGGTTTGAACCCACGACCCTCTGCTTGAGAGGCCACAGGTCGAACCGCTGGGCTACCACGGCTTCGAAACAAGAAACAAGTGCTTATCTATTACCATTTATAGGTGTCGAGCAAAACAGGGCATTAAATTTGCGTTTGTGGTAAGGGAGCCCCCTTGAATATATTTTTTTGTTTTAGTTGTTATAGCGGCTACTGAAATACATAATTTGTGAAATTTTCAACTATCTCTCTACAGACGGTCAGACAGCGAAGTTTTATTAGTCTCGTTTACTTTTCGATACGGAACCCCAAAAAATCTTATTGTTAGTGTAATAAAATGGATGTAGGTACAGTCAAGGACTTTAATTCATGAGCCACCATGGAACCAATTCACAGTAAACGTCATAGTGACATTTCATTAATTGACAATGGAAATTGTAATGATTTTTTCTTTGAAAAGGTTCTATGGTTGCTCATGAATTAAAGTCCTTGACTGTACCCACAAACAAAGTGGTCTCTGCCTAACCTGTGGGAAATACAAACATACATACATATTCTCACGTCTGTATTCCCAAGAGGGGTAGGCAGAGCACTTGAATTCAAAAATTCAGTGCCACGTTTAGCAATTTCAGGGTAACCAGATGGTTAAACGTGATATTGCAGTGACAGGTTGCTAGCCCATCGCCCTCAATACACTAACCTACACCTACACGGGAAATAGACGTGACGGTATTTATGTTATTAACAAAGTTTATCTTCAATTATAAGAATTTCACAAACATTTGCGTTTTTTTTGCATGTTTTTACTTTTTTTTTGTTTAATGGTTATGAGACAAAAATTGTCATGCTCAAAAGTTTTGGTAAAGGCCGTGTATTTGTATTTCTGCCTGTCTGTCCGTAACAGCCAACTATCTCAAGAACTTAATAACTAACTTGTTTGAAATAGTTTTAGATGTTGTTAGAATATTAGGTGTACGTTTAAGACACCTTGAGTTATTCATGAATAAGCAAGCTCCAAAACGAACAAACCAGAATATAAACATACATACAATCACGCCTGTGTTCCCATACGGGGTAGGCAGAGCACACGAAACGTGACATGGACAAAACCATACGACTATTTCACGATTCGCAGCCTTCTATCATAGTTTTAGGTTCGCAAACGGATGGAAGAGGCACAATAGTGACAGGTTGCTGGCCTGTCGCCTAAAGCATACCTAAAATTCCTTAGTCGCCTCTTACGACTTCCACGAGAGAACTGGAGAGGTGTTATTCTACCGCGGTAAAACCAGAATATCTTAATACTAATACCATTTCAAGAGAAAACAATTACAACCACCCACTGCCCATTAACCAACCGCGAAATGGGAGGTTATTGCTTGGATTCTCCGGGTTCGAGTTAATTTAACGGCCAACTAATGAAGAAGCTTAAATTAAATACAGTTCGGGATATAGGGAGGTACAGACGAATGATAAATAAACAGCTGAGCAGCTAAACCTAGGGTTTGTTCTTACATACATATACATACATATTCTCACGCCTGTATTCCCAAGAGGGGTAGGCAGAGCACATGAATTCAAAAAATTCAGTGCCACGTCTAGCAATTTCAGGGTATGCAGATGGTTAAACGTGATATTGCAGTCACAGGTTGCTAGCCCATCGCCCACAATACACTAACCCTTTCCCAGAGTCGACTCTTACGACACCCACAGGAAGAAAGAGGGAGGTGCTATTCTAACCCGGCACCACACGAGTTTGTTCTTAAAGGCTATATTTTACAATCTGGGGGCTGGGAGCGTCTGGGGTGTCGAGAAACGTCTGCAAAAGGCCCTGAGCAAACGACAGACTATCCGCGACGGACTTTTTAGTCTGTGAAAATAGAACCTATGGAATTATTATGCAGTAACGCACACGACGCGCCAGAAGTCCGGCGCACTTTGCATACAATCAACGCAGACTTTTTCGATCATCGACATCGCACAAGAAGTCTGTCGTCTGCGCTGCGCCAAAGGCTTGTGAGGGGTTTCAAAATTGAATATTTAAAACATGCATACATCACGCCTGTATTCCCAAATGGGATAGGCAGAGTTCACGAAACGTTGCGTAGATGAAACCATGACTGACTCACGTAACGTAGCTACTTCTGATTATAGTTGTTAGATTTTAATTTGGTAGTAGGTGGTCAAATTTCAACTGTCTAGTTATCACCGTTCTTGAGATACAGCTTGGTGACAGACAGACGGACGGACGGACAAGGAAGTCTTAGTAATAATGTGAATATAATAGTATTATTTTTGTTAAAATATACAAAAAAATGCGCCACCAGAACTTATCAAAATTTGCAATGTTGAAATTCACCCAATAGGGTCCCGTTTTTACCCATTGGGTACGGAACCCTAAAAAGTAACCTTGAAGGGACAAAGAAACCTGAGCTTACGTTATTGTTATTGTGCCATGTCCTGTGATATCCAAAAGTCTAAAATATTTTCCAGTGAAAAGCTATTGTGTTTTAAAATTAATTTTTTGTTTGCAGGTAATCAACACAGAGATACGACCTTCACCCTTCAAAAACGTAGGTACTGCATCTAATAGGTTGCCAACGCACTTGTGACGCCTGTAGTGATGCAGGGCTCCCATGTCTTTCGGTGATCGCATACCACTAAACACTATTTAAAACTACACCTCTCCATTAGATGTAGTGAGAAATAACTAAGGAAATAGCTTAAGTTACTGTTTCTGGCATTAGATGCCTTTTCCCGTGGTAAAGCGATTCGTGAACTTAAACCCTACTTCTGAAAACCTTGCCAAGATAGGTGCCGGAGAATGGTGCCCGGCAATATTACACTTTTTAACCGACTTCAAAAAAGGAGGAGGTTCTCGATTCGTCGGGATCTTTTTTTTATGTGTGTTCGCTGATTACTCGAAGACGCCTAGACCGATTTGAAGAATTCTTTTTTTGTTTGAAAGGATAATTATAGGTTCCAGGTGGTCCCATTGTTAGCAAATCTTGACCTGATGATGGAATATGAGGGAAATCGAGGGCAACCCTCAAATTTTATAGGCACAGGTAATGTTTTTAGTACATTTTTCAAAGCTACACCAGTATTTACGTTTGGCAGTAAAAAAAAATGACTGACCTGATGATGGAAGGTCAACTCCTTAATGCTTAGGAGTTAAAGGATAATTCTTTCAATACTGAATGCACCTGCAGACTGGAAATTATAATTTCAGTAATTAGTCAGGTCTGCTGGTGATGGAAGGTCACCCTCATTAGACAAATGCTTTCAGTATAGCCCTGAAGTCGGTTTTTTTTTCTTTAAAATTATATTTATTTGCCATTTTTAATTTGTCTATGTAGCGTTTCGTGAGCTTTGCCTAACCCATTTGGAAATACACACACGATGTATGTATGTATGTATGGTACGGAAAACTTCGTCTGCGAGTCCGACACGCCCTTGGCCGGTTTTTAAGCCCCTCTCCGGGTACTGGATATAAAGAGCTCCACTATAAAAATGTCTTCAAATAACATAAATGGGCGGAAATACTTAGCACTCCGTCGTTCCGCACCGGAAGTGGACCAGGACAGTTCCCGTAATGGCCACCAGACCGTCGCATTTCCGGCGCCGTAATATTTCCGGTTTATATCAGATATTAATTGAATTTGGAATTGGATTATTGGATTATTGATTGTAGGTGACAATGCGTTGGGTGGACGATTTGTTTGTGTTGGTATTACAGTGGTGGAATCGTTGCTGTTATATACCTACCTACATACATAAATAGGTACATCACGTCAGTATACCCTGATTAGTGTATTGTGGGCGATGGGCTAGCAACCTGTCACTGCAATATCACGTTTAACCATCTGGTTACCCTGAAATCGCTAAACGTGGCACTGGATTTTTGAATTCATGTGCTCCGCCTACCCCTCTTGGGAATACAGGCGTGAGAATATGTTTGTGTGTATACCCTGATGGGGTATGCAGTGCTTACAAACGCTAACTGCATATAAAAAACACGAATATTTCATGATTCGGAACCACTTTTAGCATATTTTTAGGTTTTAAGTTAGCAGGTATAAGGGTCTCACCAAACCAGTCGACTCCTTTTCGGTAAAACGCGGGTAGAAAAAGCTTTAATAGTGACAGGTTGCTAGTTTGCTTCCAAAAACATCTAAAAACCATTACCCTAGTCGCCTCTTTTAACTTGAAAAATACGGTAGAAGTGGTGACAAATCGTAAAATGGTAATTTTATTGTCATGATTGATCTATGTAGCAGCGTTTTGTGTGCTCTGCCTACCCTGTTTGAGAATACAGGGGTTATACAAGGTGGCCGGAAATTGACCGTCAAGCTTTTGGCCAGT
>BHDV01010242.1:12667-53392 GCA_005406045.1 Adoxophyes honmai
CGAAATGGTTCCAGTAAAGGATGGTACGGCAGTGCTTGCTTTGCGCTCGACTTGGTGGGGGCACTGCCGTGCCCCCCGATAATGCTTTTTACTTTTAAACCGGGCAAACAAATAAAGTTTCAGTACTAACACTAGTTTTAAATCCATCGATACAAGAATAGCATTATAGTTACATTGCATTTTTTTTATCTCTCGGTAATTATCAAAATTTACACTTCCATAATATTTGTAACCACATTACAGTAAAATTTGAAGTTCCGATGATGGCCGATGATTTCCGAACAGGCATAAAAAAAATAGATGTACTTAGTGATGACATAAATATTTAAATTTCAAACTTGCTCTGACATTTTGTCCTTTATACGAGGGTATTGATTCACAATTCTATTAATTCTAACAGAAAATTATTCCAGAAAATATAACAGAAAATTAAATTGTATCACGTTTGAGGATGGATTCCCAATTTCTTACTAGGTAAGCCTGATATTTACTCTCACGGTTTGTAATGACAAATCACAGTATCCCACCATTAGACAGAATCACGTCTCGCAATGGGAGAGGCAGGGGCCGTTGACCCGCATCGACCAAGTCCTTTGACGTCACGGGACTTCTGAAGGGCTGTAATTATACTTCTCTTTCATCTATGTTAAAATGTACAATCAGGCTACGAAACCTGAAATAGTCATTAATAACTTCGTTTCACGTTTCGTGCGCTCTGCCTACACCATTTGGGAATACAAGCGTGATGTTTATGTAGAAATCCATTATCACTTATCGATATATAAGACACTAGCTTTCCGCCCGCGGCTTCGCCCGCGTGGAATTCGGTTATATTGCGGTATAAAGCGAACATTCTTTCGGGAACATCAATTATTTCCGGGATAAAAAGTACCCTATTATTTAATCCGTACTTCTAACTTTACGTCTGGGAAATTTCAAAGCAGTACAGGCATGTACAGTCGCCCCAATCGATATCAAACCCGCCGCAGAACCTTGTCAAAATAAATCTAAACCTTGGGAATATTCCCTTTCACGTTTGCTGAAACTAGATTCTACAGTGGGTCGGGAATCAATTGGTTCGTTAGGTAGATCTTTAAAGAAGCACTCATCATCATAAGTGAGCGGGTTAGAAGAAAGAGCAAAATAATAGTTACGAAACAAAGGAGTGTCGTAAAAATTCGTTCTGGTATGTTATATGCCGTGTTTATATTTAGAATTTATGCATGCTCCGATTTGTAACATGCAGAATCAGAATTTGTAACGGTGGCGAGAATTGCGAACATACTGTTTTGTGTAATTGTGTGAGGACAAGGAAAATATAATTTATTAAGAACCAATTGATACAGTGTATAGTCATAGTACCTATTACAATATCGCATTGTCTAAGTTGTTTCTGACGCAAATAATTAACAGTTTGCCTATCATTGATAAATGTCATCCAGTATTAAACTGCTCACAATTGTGACACGAAGTTGAATGCAATAGTTACAATACATTTTCATTAAACACCATTAAACACGTATAATAATCAAAACGGAAAAGGGAAACCTGTCTACGAACAAACGTAGTAAACACGGATCAGAATAAAGAAGGTTGGATAGGCAAAAGTCACACTTTTGTTTGAAAACCAGCGTCGCCACCTGTCTCCCACCAAAGAACTCCACTACATCAACAATAATAATAGATACACAATTACGCACACTAATACACGTAGAATAAAGAGCTGCAATTGGTTCGCACACTGCGTCGAAAGTGCGTACGTACGAGACAACTACCCGCACAAGATTCACTACATACTCAAGTCCGGCGAGGCCGCGATCGAGTTGAAGAAGCGTGTTTATTTTGATTGCTTCGTTATCCATTGCGCGTCAAATGTATCTTCACCCGAAATATTTGCGTACTTCAACAGCAATGTACATTTTCTGTGTCTCTTGGCGTAATTGTTGTTTCTACTTAGAATTTCATAATTAAAAATAGTTTTTTCGAAAAATATACTATAAAACGAAGGTTCTATGCTTATCAGTGAATATAAATTACTCCTTGCTTGGTACTTGACGCCTGAGTCTTTAACCTACTCGTAACAATCGTACAATACGGCATTTTCAAAGGACTTTAGAGCAGCTCCGCACGGCGATGCAAACATCATGCCACTAAACAAGTATGAACGCGTGGTTCTTAAACTATGACCCTCTGATCATAGCTGTGGTGCGCCTGCCGTGCGCATATTGCCAATCCAACCTACTTTATCTAATCCGTGGTAGTAAATAACGCTTCATTTAAAATTAGTTTGTTTTTTTTGTCAGAAACCCAAAGGTAAAACTAGAAATCATTATTTGGGGTAGCACGTGTTACTGTTTGTTATAATTATAATCTTATAATGTTCTCAATACAAACAGTATCACCATTTGCGGTGATGCCTTGAGTTAACTTAAAAATGTGACATTTAAGGTTTGATTTTGATCGTTAATATCTAATGTTACATGAAACGGAGTAGGTATAGTTATACTTTTCCTCGTGTTATGTCTGGTTTAAGGTCAATTTCCAAAAGGGAAAAAAAACTAGTTTGGTTGTAAGAACCCATAGAATAACAACTATACATTTCTTCCGTTGATTTCGTAAATTGCTAACTAAGGGACTTTACATGGTAGAGATCAGCAAATCTTGGCTGATAACACTAAAGGGAGAAACTTTACTACCCTAAAAAGGTCGCTTATTCCATGGTAAGATTCCACTGGCATAGGTTGTAATTTCGTGGATTTTTTTATGACACTACAAACAAATGATCCATCATGTTTTCGCGTCACGTCTAGCGGGTGACGAACCTAACTCCGTAAAACAATAAAGGCAAGGGTTTCCCAGTTTTCCATCACAAACTTACAGCAAAGAATGCGGTTGGTGTAAACGAAAATTTTCCATTGGTCTTTTGCGTACGTAAACGACAATCTCCTTTGAGTGCCTTTAGAAATATAGGCATTTTGTTTCGTTACATTTCTGATTGAAAAAATTGTAATACACTATTTTATTTGTAAGGAAATGTGTGTTATTTTTTGCTCGGAATCACAAGGGTTGTGAATAGGATGGAGATTTTCATACGGGATAAAAATATGTTGATCGTGATTTAAGATAATGTTTTGAGAAATAAAATGTTACGTACATTCAGGCCCTTCTAAACGGGCTACATTTTACTGCAATTTGTGGCCGGGCAACTATGTGCATTTTGCTTTAGTATATGAAGTAAGAACAAGCTAGCAATAGATGCCGGCCACAAATTGCAGACACATATTGACCGTTTAGAAGGGTTTTTACGCCTGTATTCCCGAATGGGGTAGGTAGAACACACGAAACGTTATATAGAAAAAGCCATTGTTCTACGTTGCCATTTCTGAATTTTAACGTAGATTAAGGAGATATATAATAGTGACAGGTTGCTAGCCTGTCTCCTAAAAGGCTTAAACATAACTAAACCTATTTCTCTGCCACCTTTATATATCTACAGAATAAACGGAGAGATGTCATCCCAAATCCGGCACCACACGGGTAAATACAACGTTTTATTGAAAAATGTGGTACTATCCTCCTAAGGCCCAGCACCAAATTTTGATCGTTTGAATTTGAGGCTTAGTGTCACTCATGTAAAACTCAAACTTATTTTGACATTAGTCAAAGTTATTTTGGCCTTAGGAGGCTATTACAATTACAATAGTGAGATATCAGCAACCAAATGACAGTTTTAAATGTTGGCACGGAAATGACACCAATGTGTAAAATGTTCTGGAAAAATAATAACGGAAAAATATTTGTTGTTTACGGCAAAGTGATGGATCGCCTCTCATTAACAACATTAACAAGAAAGCATGAACCACGTTCAATTACCGCGTGTTGACACCTATTTGCGAATCAGAATAATAGTTCGCTATATTTACTTAGAGTTCGTTGGACCAAGACAAAGACCATTCGCTAAAACCCATCTGTTTTTTTATTAGGTACTATTTACATACCTACATTTTCAACAATTTATGTGGTAAATTTACGGTATATTTTAGGCGACAGGCTAGCAACCTGTCACTATTATACCTACCTCCGCCAAACCTAAAAAAATATGCTACAAGTGGCCACGAAACGTGGAATAGTCATTTTGTCTATATGTAGCGTTTCGTGTACTCTGCCTACCCCCTTTGGGAATAAAGGCGTGATCTATGCATGTACGTAATCTCTTTTTTTATTCTTGTTTTATTCTCTAACGTGACTAACTGACCTCGGCGACGAGCTGTAAAATTTTCCATACAGTATGACAGCTAGTTTAGACCAAAAAAGTCCTTGGTTTTGACAATTCGATATCGTTAACGAGTTTAGTTTGTTTCGTTTGAAACCAAAATTTTGAATAGCGATAGCGTTTTATTCGTTTTAACGCTAATGTCTATCGAAAAAAAAAACACGCTATGCGTTACTTATCGGCCGTAGGTATAATTTTTCAACCCCTTAAGTGAAATGTCGTGTCGCGTTTGACATTTAATGATGGGTGACTTGTAATTAAATTACAAATACATTATGTACATACATCACGCATGTATCCTAAATAGAGTGGGAAAGCAAACGAAATACTACATACAGAGAACCATAGCTGCATCTAGCATATTTTTTAGGTTTTAAATTTAGAGGTACAACAGTGACAGGTTGCTAACCTATCGTCTTAAATATTATTTTAACCTTTTTTATTCTTTTACGACATCCACGGAAGAAAATGATAGCTGTGTTATTCTAAACCCGACACCACACAGTATAATACATGGTATATTTTATACCGCTACTACTCTCTCCGTGCGACCTAGGGTCAACTCACACCGAGACGAGACGCGACGAGACGCGGCGCGACAATGCATAAAGCGGCCAATGGTTTCGCGCTGCGCAGCGCGGCGCCGCGCTACATCTCGAGGCGTAGCGCGACATGACTGAATGCTCACAATTAAATGTGAACCTTATCGCGTAGCAAAATAAAGTATATTTTGAGCTGGCAGGGCTGCGCGCGCAGCACCGCTCCCGCACACTGCGCGGGGGGCGGCGTAGAGCGACGTAGCGCTACGCCGCGCGGCGCTGCGCTCGCTACGTATTCTGTATACTGACAATGAAATATGAACCTTATCTAGTAACAAATAAAGTATATTTTGAGTTATTCTATTAACATTTTTCGTGCAGCGCCGCGTCGCGTCTCGTCTCGGTGTGAATTGACCCTTACGTACTCATATCAAAACGAAAAACACTGGTGCATTGTGCCCATGATGGGTCACGAATTGACCCGATCCTTGTCGAGCTAATCTCAATCTAGGGTACGAGGACCACACTGAAAGTTTTTAGAATTGGCCACTTAGAAACGATACAAAAAAAAATCATAATTTAAAAATGGAACTCGATGCCAAAATTATTGAGTACATTTCATTCGACTGTCATTTGTTTTTTCCATTTGGCGGCAAATTAGTCCTAGATGGACTATAAAATAAAATAAGTAAATTTTCCATAGCCGTCGCCGCAAACGATCGGACTTGTCGCTCCATCAAAAGAACCGCTAATTGGGTTTGGTTTCACGTGTTTATAGGAAAAATAATTTGATTCGTCACGTGGTGTGAATTGCCTACATTGCTCGAAGTTACTTATCGGTTGGAATTTTCCATTCGATGTGAGTGATGCAACAATGGATACGGTGTTCGCCACCGATCCGCAGTAGATTGCAATTGCAGTTCACCTATACGCTTGTGTTCTCTAATGTAGGCAGAGCACACGAAACGTGACAGTCTGACAGACAAACCATGACTAATTAGCATAATTTTAGGTTAAAAACAGATGGAAGAGGTACATATATGACAAGTTGCTAGCCTATTGTTATTTACTGCTTCATTTTATAAGGAACGCGGAAAAAGTTCGTCACTTTTACGTCAATGTTTGTTGGCAACAAAGCCATCCCATCAAAAACAATACTTGTCAAAAAAAACCAAGTCTCGCAACTCAGTTGTTCTGCGGTAAAAAGTTGTGAGATCCATGTAATACCAAGTCGGTATAACATGGTATAAATAAATATATCGAGACTTGGCCATCGCACTAAATAATTGAATTTACATGTGTTTTCAGGCGATGACTAAGAGTCCGGCTCGCACTTGGCCGGTTTTTTTTAGTTTTTCCTTGATTCATACACCAAACACTACTTATATTCCAAATTTGAAGCTTCTAGGTCTGCTAGAAGTGCCTTATATGATGATTTGATGATCGGTGATTCAGTCAGTCAGTCAGTGAGTGAGTGACAAAATTAAGAAATGTGACCCGTTATAATTCTTAAAATACTGGTTCAAATTGAATGAAATTTGAAAAATACGTGTCTTTACAATGCCTGCATGGTTACTGAAAATTTCAGTCTTCTAGTTTTATCCACAACGAAGTTACAGGGGGTCGAAAATGGTCTGAATTGCTTCAAGAAAAGGATGGTACGGCCGTGACGCTTTTTTGCTCGACTTGGTGGGGGCACGGCCGTGCCCCCAGATTACGACTCCTGATAAACATTCAAATTTTTTGAAAATTAATTTGTTTCATTTTATACAAAACGATGAAAAAACAAATACTTAGTCTATAATACGCCTCCGCTCCGCAACACGAGTCCTTATAAAAGTTAAATATTATGAAAGTCCCAAACGAAACCTTATTAAGTACACCGCCTACGCCGAATATTGGAACAGTAGTCTCATTCTTTGATCCCTTGCTAATCCGCCGAAATGTTCACAGAGAATCTATTTAATCAAAAATGAAATAACATAAAGGGGTAATTACACTGACGCACGTGTTTCAAACTATGTTGGTCAATGAACGTCGTCCTTGCACTAGACTGCGCCGACCGCCATCACATAGTCTGTGACAACTTTAGACTTGTACACAAAACTACGATGCGACGTCGCATCGCAAAAACCTGCGAACTCGCAAGACGCGCCACAAGAACTTACGAATTCATTCGCATCGCACATTCCTTCACCCTGTCACTGTCACCCCTTGCCACACGAAATCGCATCACAACAATTCGTGTCATAATTTACTACGTTGCAAATTCGCATAGCGTCGCCTCGCAGTTTTGTGTACAAGCCCTTAGCTGGCCGAATGCGACCGACTACCGAGTCCATTACACTGTTACTACTAAATGTAATGGCCATTGTCGCTAACGGTCGAGGTTAGTAGTAAAGTGTCGCGTGTCTAATTTCATCTCTCAACGTCCCTTTAATAAGTTTAATTTAATGCCTACATAAAATAATTACAAAATTCAACTAAGTAATTTCAGAAAACACGAACAACTCAAAAATAACTGGGAATGAAATTAAAATTACGTTTTTTAACAATTTTATTATAGTCAGCTTGTAATTCATGTTAAAACGTGCACTGACGAAAAATATCCCGTGAAAACAGCCGAGTTGCCATGCAAGAAATATATTACTTTGCCTCCGTCTCTGCGTCAATCATTGTGGAGCCAAGTCAAAAGCAACTACCCATTTGCTATTGAAAATGTAAGAACAACAAATCCTTTATGCATTATGCGGCGGTTGGCAAATCAAAATACTTCAACATTCAATGGATTTCAGTGAACGTCAGAGACACGTGGTGTGCATACTGATTTTGTTTTTGAGCTAGTTTCAGTTGTGTTGTAAGACACAAAGTTATTTGAACGCTCAAGACTTACTTTGAAATAATCAGTCTGGCGAATAACCTATCTAAATACGGTCCCGACATTTTATTTTCAAACGTAGGTATCCAACTACACCCAAAATTACAGATCAGCGGCGCTATTTGTCTAACGCACTAAACTCTGTCGGTTTAGGTACTTAACTAAAAGTAAACCAACTTTATGTCAGATTTGACAACAGGTTAAGAACGTTTTTTTTTTTACTACCCAACTTTTTTCGGATGTTTAAATAGTTTAGCAAAAGAATCTTACCTAATACCTATTTATTGATCTGATGAACGTTAGTGTTCTAATTCCAATTGTTTCTGGTATTAGGTAAATTTAGGCACCAACAAAACATTTTTTATTGTTTCCGTCCTTTGCTAAACTTTTTGAATATCCGAAAAAAGTTGGGCAGTAAAAAAAAAAAAGTTCTTAACCTGTCAAATCTGACATAAAGTTTGTTTACTTTTAGTTAAGTACCTAAATCGACAGAATATAAGAATCTATATCGTTTTAATGTAGATTTTTGGTGCGTTAGACAATAGCGCTGCAGATTTCGATTTCTTTCAAACCTTTCCATAAAAAATCGCAAGGAAAACTAGCTCCCAAATAAAACAAATGCATCGAAATCGATTGGTTCATTTGAGTACTACATTATCACATAAATAAGGACACAAACATACAAACAGATATTAATGTCAACATCCCTTTTTGCGTTGCCAAGTTAGATGTCAAGGACTGTATTATGGGCGCTTTTAGGTCAAGTACGACATATGGTGATTACAATAAGAAGTTTTATTAATTTGGAATCTAGATCTAGTTATTTATTTCGCGGATAAATCTCTACGAATCAACAAAATGCATAAGCTAAACGAAACATGCGTATGTGGACGATAACGTCATTATTAAGGTTATAAGTTGTAATAAGCTTACGTGTCACATCGGTCACGCGAGTGACACGTGCTCGTGCCGTTAAAGAATCTATACAAGAACTATGACTAATAAATATGATGAGATATACCTTGGATACGTAGTTACTACATTAAAAGAAAGATAACTTAATGTTTCTCCTCTGTATGTGTGTGTTAAGACCACCTTTGTGCTTCAAAATCTTGTTTTTCTTTTTTTTTCGTAATAAACTGTTTACTTACTTAACATCGATCAAAACAAGTGAAAAAATTGGTACAATAATTTCGTTGTTTACAGGAAACAATCGCTAAAAATAGGTCCTTAAGAAATTATTAACGAATTTCGAATCCAACAACGATTCGGATAAACAACAATCATCCCCTGAAATGTGCCGAAAGAAAATTGTTTGCACGAATTTTTTTACATGAAACTACCGTGAGATTCACTCATAGTGAAATATAACGGATAAATTCACGTGTCTATTAGCTCGACATGTTTCAGGCTAGTTCGTGGCCCATCATCAGGAGCTAGAATTCTGCGCGCCACCAATCTTTTCGCACGACACAGCGTTGGCGATCCAAGGATTTCGGGAAACAGACAATGTCGTCTGCAAAAGCTGCACAAACGTTGAAGCCGCTCCAAAACACTTAAATCTAGTTCAGACTAGAGTAAAAGATGCTATCTTCAAGAACTCTGGCGCCAGTTGGCGATTATCAAAATAATTCATGTCAAGGCATTAAGTGGCCATGATTGATGCGATTAGATACAGTCCGAAGACACGATCGACGTTGTAAACAATAAAATTGTGTCCATTAAAATTTACATTAATCTGTTTTTTAGAACTCTCCCACACATGTCGTTTGGAACTGATTTGATAATATGATCGGGTGCCAAATCCAAACTTTTTTAAAGAGACCTTCAGGTTTAAAAAACAAATATGGTATACATATGTTTTAATCGAAGATACTAAAATGACATTGCCAGTATTACCTGCTTTTGGCAATTCAAAAATAGTACCTAATCTATCGAAAGTTAACGATAAATTCAATTTAGTATCGATTTCTGTATGTAAGTTATCTTTTAGAATAATCCAGTACTTAAATGTTGAAAATTGATTAACTAAATCACATTTTTTCTTATGATATAACATGGGGCAAACCACGTGTATCCAGGGTGCAAATATTGTCGATGGTTTGGAGAGCTCCACTAAACAATAAAATGTGGTAGGTGATTGAGTTAGAAACGTGGGTATTTCTGCCACCGTCTGCCTTCACTGAAATGTCCCTTGCAGTTCTTGAAAAAACTTCACAGGGATTACCTTTTCGGCTTACTCAAACGCTGCGGAATCTTAACGCTTGATTACATATTTGTGACCCTGAATAATGAGGTATTAATTTTTTTTTACATACATACATCACGCCTGTATTCCCAACTTAAGTCAATGTCAGGTATGTATATGTACTGAGTTAAAAATACATCTTCCTAACTAGTTCGTTAGTTAGATTGGTTAGATTATAGAAAAATATGAGACCCGTGTTTTTAGGTTTATCAAATTATTAAACATCGACAATGATATAGATCAAACTTCCGGAATGGGGGCGTAGGACCGTAGAGCACTGTAATGTAATGTATTACCAACGGGAAAACTCAGTATTTTGTAACACCTGAAGTTTCAATCAATTGACCATGACTATTCAATATTTCGTAGCCAATTTCAAGATAATTTTTGCATTAAACATTCATGAAAGAGGTGTAAAGGTAACAGGTTGTTAGTGTTAAAATGTAGGATGATAAGCAGCGTTAAATGTACTGTCTTAAATGGACTTAGTTCCTGTCATGTTGATCTGTTAAATTGACACCTGTCAATATGCGCTTGAGTTTTTTCTTCCCTCTCTTCTGCTTTCGACCGCCTTGCTGTAAGCACGCTATATTGTTGTATTGATGAATATTAGCTTAATCTTTCCTAAGTATTAAACTAGATTGTATTCTGAGCAATACACGTCATTTAATACCAACAAGTGCCTAATTATTTCTCGCCTGCGCCCGTTGGCAACCCTTTATTTCTGCTGCACACGACAATCTACTCTCCATCAGTTAGCCTGTCGCCCAAAGCATACTGAAACCTATTTCCTTAGTCGCCTCTTATGACATCCTCGAAAGAAATGGAGAGGTGTTATTCTAAACCAGACCCTACACGGTTATGGTAAGCTGTTTGTCATGATAGTTAAATTAAATATTACTATTACGTGTTTAAGTAAGGAGTTGTACACAAATATTTGTACATATGTGTGCTTAAAACATCTGTGTGTACAGTTAACATACTACAATGATTCACCTGCTAGCTGTAGCCTCAATTTTCAAATATTTACCGAGACTTGTAAACCATGTAATCTTCATGTAAATAGCTTAGTCACTGTGATTAGTGTTATTTGTAGAGATAAGCACTGCTAGTCATATGCAATGTTAATTACGTATCAGAATAAGAATAAGAATAAGAATAAGAATATTTATTTGCTGAAACATGGTATTACAGTACAGGTGGTCATTACAATTATATATTTGTTCGTTTCTCATGTTTGCCGTTAATAGCATGCAAATTTTTACTAACAATTTCTATTTGTTCTTATAATTTTACAGTCATCAATACAATATAATATAATCATCAATACAATACAATGTCATTTTTTGTTTGTCATACATTTATTATATAAATTTAATCTCACCATTCGTATTATTGTTATACTTATTTACTACCTAACTACATTAATTATCGTCAATGTCACAAATTATTCATTCCATTCAAAAAATTCACTTATGCTATAAAAACTTCTTTCTATCAGCCATTTTCTTAATTTTGTCATAAATAAATTGCCCTGTAGCTGACGCAATTCTTGTGGTATGCTATTATAAACAACAATGCACATTATATAGCAGTTATTTTTGTGTAGCGCAGTTGAATATCGAGGCACTATTAATTTATATTTGTCTCTTTCCCTAAATCTTTGATTTGGTTGTACCTGCGTGAAAGAAGTAAAGTTTTTTCGCACATATGATGCCACCTCAAAGATATATAGGGAAGTTAATGTTAAAAGACTAAGTTTTCGAAACATAGGCCTACAAGACATTCTTGGTCCTAAACCACAAACCGCTCTCAAGCACTTTTTTTGTATTAAAAAAGCCCTGTTTATATCCGTAGAATTGCCCCACATCAATAGGCCGTACCTTAAGACTGACATTACATAGCCATGATATGCAAGTAGGGCCGTTTTTTCACCTGCAACTAATCTCAATTGTTTTAAAGCGTAGACAAAACGTTCCAACTTATTACATACCACTTTTATATGTGGCTTCCAAGAACAATGTTGGTCTAATGTAATGCCTAAGAATTTAGTTTCATTTACCTGATTGAGTCTTTGTTGTTGACATAGTATTGTAAGATCCAACTTAGGCATTTTGTAATTTAAGAATTGAACATAACATGTTTTTGCAACATTAGCCTGTAATTTATTTTTATACAATCATGCATTTATTGTCTCTATCGCATCGTTTATTATGCGCTCATACGAAGGCGTTTTAACATTACTTGGTATTATGACGGCTATGTCATCAGCAAACAGTGACATGGGGTATGATGTCGCTTTAGGAAGATCATTGATATACATCAGGAATAGAAATGGGCCCAATACGCTTCCTTGTGGAATTCCACGTCTGTTGTTTCTAAAACCTGAACGATAAGTTTTGTTTTCATTATTTCTTCCCGTTCTATCCAACTCAACACATTGCAAGCGATTTATCAAGAAACTTTCCACCCACTGTAGAGTATTGCCTCTGATCCCATAACTTTCACATTTACGAAGAAGTATTTCATGATCGACAAAGTCAAACGCCTTTGATAGATCAAAAAACGTTCCCACTGCCATGTTCTTTTTATCAATGAATTGGGTTATGCTGCGTACCAGTTCAAAGGCGGCGTGAGTTGTAGATTTTTTCTTCTGAAATCCACATTGTTCTTTAGCAATAATATTGTGCTTATCTAAGAACTGAGAAAGTCTTGCTAGGAAAGCTTTTTCGAAAACTTTTGATAGAACCGGTACTAACGTTATTGGACGATAATTATGTATGTCTTGTTTATTTCCTCTTTTAAAAAGGGGTCTTACAATGGAACGTTTTAAACGGTTTGGAAATGAACCTTGAAGAAAAGATAGATTTATAAGGTAAGTGACAATTGGTGCTAGACCTTCAGCACAGATCTTTAAAACTTTTGTAGCCACCTGATCAATTCCTACCGATTTGGTATCGTTAAGGGATCTTATAATTTTAATGACCTCGCTCTCACTACATGGTGTTAAGTACAGACTGTTCCCAATACCACGTACCCCAGACAAAATATCTCGCATATTTGCAGTAGTAGTGGTTTGTACATCGCCAGTGTCAACAAAAAAGTTATTAAATATTTCAGCCATTTCTAAAGGATCACTCGTAACGATACCGTCATCGTTAATACATTCGATGTCGTTAGTAGTGTATGTTTTATCATTTTTTCCCTTTATGATATCCCAGGCAGCTCCACATTTATTTTTGGACTTTTGTATAAATTTACTATTGGCGTGCTTTTTGGAGTGGATCACACAAGCTTTTAATAACCTGTTATACGTTTTATATTTTAATTTGTTTTCCTCTGTGCGTGTTTTATAGCATAGGGCTCTCAGTTTTCTTTTGGTTTTACTTGATTTCATTAGACCCTTCGTGATCCATTTAGGTGCTTCATAGTTAGCCTTAATTTTAATCTTATATTCGGGAAAGCACAAATTATATAGCAGGGTAAAAAAGTCATGAAACTTGTCAAATGCAACACTTGCATGCGTTTCTGAATACACATCCGACCAAGATAATCGCGATACATAATTTTTGAATTTCTCTAAATTTTCAATCAGCGGGGGTTCATTTGAACAAATTACATGTTATTAGGTATTCTTTTCAAGCTTATAGCAAAATTTTCCATTGCGAGATTAAATTAAATATAGATATAGTCCCCGGCAAGTTAGATGGCAAAATTTTAGAGAGGAATAGGGGCAGCTCAGACGACAGACTTTTTGTGCGATCGAGTCTGCGGCACACAAAAAGTCTGCGTGGATTGTATGCATTGTGCGCCGGACTTTTTGCGCCTCGTGTGTTACTGCATATAATTTCATATGTTCTATTTTCACAGACTAAAACGTCCGTCGCGGATAGTCTGTCGTCTGCACAGGGCCATAGAAAGGGTAAGTTCACGCATCACTTTTGCCTAACTGTCTCCGGATAGAATATAAGGACGTGCTGTTAGGCATCTATACAGCATTTATCAGCAATCATTGACGCTCTAAGTACCTAAACACCCAACTAATTACATGGCATATTAACTATAGTGATCTATTTCCTATTCAAGGTATTCAGTCCTTCAAGGATGAGTGATCCACGGCGCCGGCGCGGCGGGTACCTGACCGTGTTTTGTTTTGTGTACTTCCTTCAATGGTTTCCGTATTTTCTGCCTTTTACAAATGGCAAATAACGGAGCCCTTATATATGTAAATTCGTCATGTCTGTGGATGGTACTTCAAAAATTATATTGATGTTTCTAATATTTTTTTCCAAAGTAAATAGATTGTGTGAGAGACATTACCAAAACAGAAAAATGTTGGTCTCCCCTCTGACTTCTAAATTAATCAAAATATATGTAGGTAATAAAATTATTATGATGTGCATTAACATGTAAACTTTCACCGAAAATGGGTTTGAATTAGATCTAGTAAGTAGCTTTTTTAATACGTCACAAACCGCAATTTACCTTTCATTTACTTACCTAGACATTGGTACGGAACCTTTCGTGCAGAGTGACCATTGGATTCATTAAATTATTTAAAATTATTAAACATTTTTAAATAGAAAGTTAAATGACCGCCTAACCTATCCTATTGATTCCTAGTTAGGTAAGCTGTTGATTATTATTTTTCAACTTCTGATTATGCTCACGGCTACAAACAGTCACGATGATAATATCTGAAATGTCCACGAGAGACCATTTTTGTTTTTTTGGTGTGTGTTACCTAATTATGGATTTAAAGTGCCCATTTTTGCCATTTTTGATGAGCGTAAATGTGTAAAGATAACCGCAAAAAGAAAGGGGGTCTAAAGAGTGCCAGTTCTATACAAAATCCAAATATGTATTCATAGGAACAAAATACATTATGAACAAGTATTACTTAAACTCTATTTCTTTACTTTATTGGATACTTAAAGAAAAGGAAAAATTGTATGTTCATCCAATACATTAGGAACTAAATTCGGTTCAAAGACACGAGGTGGATGCCGGAGAATGGATGATTATTTCATTAAAAATACTCCGTTTTATTACTTTAACTTTACAACTCATGTCTCAAGGTAATATTAAGTACTCTAAAGTAGTGTTAACGTTTGGGTAACTATAACAGTAGTTCTTGATCAATGTTTTAGTGATTTTTGGTCAAGTTTAGCCACTAATCATTTTTTTGTAAAAGATTACTTCCCTACTTGTATTATTTGTGTTAGTTAGTTACCCAAAAATATGGCATAATTATCCGTACATTTTTTACTTACTTCCCATACTCTCCAATGAAGAGTTACCTACATACATACATATTCTCACGCCTGTATTCCCATGAGGGGTAGGCAGAGCACATGAATTAAAAAAAAATCCAGTGCCACGTTTAGCTAATTCAGGGTAACCAGATGGTCAAACGTGATATTGCAGTGACAGGTTGCTAGCCTATCGCCCACAATACACTAACCCTTTCCCAGAGTCGACTCTTACGACACCTACGGGAAGAAAGGGGGAGGTGCTATTCTAACCCGGCACCACCAACACGGGGCGCGAAACGTGACATAGACAAAACCATGATTATGACTATTTCACGCTTTGCAGCCCCTTCTATCTAGCATAATTTTAGATTTGATAACAGGTGGAGGATGTATAACAGTGACAGGTTGCTAGCCTGTCGCTTAAGGCATACCTGAACCTTGTTGAAAATTTTACAGATAACTCACGTTTATTAGATCGATTTTAACTCGACTTGTTTCCGGCTAATTCGTAGCCCTTTCATCTAAGAAGTCGCGCGAAGAGAGCGGAGGCACGCAGTGCGCGTTTGGCAGCAGCAGCCGCCGCGGCTCCTAGATGAAGGGCTACGAATTAGCCCGAAACATGTCGAGCTAAACACGATTTAATAAACGTGAATTATCTGTAAAATTTTCAACATGAGTGAGCCTCACGGTAGTTTAACATACCTGAACCTATTTTTTTTTACATTTGTAAGATACATAAATACAATACACATAACATGCAATGAAGATGCTATTACTAATACTGTAAAACATCATACTTACACCACGCTTTTAATCCCAAATGGGGCAGGCAGAGCACATGAAACGTTACATTGACAAAACAATGACTAAGTATTCACGTTTCGTGGCCACTTCTAGCATATATTTTTTTCGATTTTAAGGTGGCAGGTATAATAGTGACAGGATAGCCTGTCGCATAATTTTAAGTTCAATCAATGTTGAAAAGCATTATTTTTAAGTGTTTTTTTATATAATGTCGATTTTTAATATTTAGTTACATTCTTCAATTTAATAATAAATAGTAAATAAATGAAGAAATTGTTAAAATACATTTTTTCTTGTTAAATACAAAAAAATACCCCTATATTCCTATTCAAAAGTGGTGGACGCAAACTGGTCTAGGGGTGGACGCGAACTGGATTTTGTGGACGCAAACTGGGTGAAACGCCTATTTCTGAAGTTTTTCTCTTTAATAAAAAACATACGATGTTTGGAACAAAACTAAAAATTGAATCTCAAAATAGACTAATATAATGATCATATGACATAAATACTTCGTAGAAATTAGTTATAGAACATTTTTATTTTTGCTGTCAAACTTGCCAACTGCACTAAATGGACGCGAACCGGCGAAATGACCCTATGACTTGTGAACATTGTGAACAATATAGAGTCGCATTATCGTAGGCATTATACACTCTAGTTATCTATGGACGTCATCTTGGGGCACTCGACGCGACCCGTGACGTAATGCAATAATTTATAACATGCAACGCACACAATATGCTCGTTAAGTGCATTCACAGCGAAAATGTGGGCTGCAGAAGAAAATTTGCATTCTTAGAAAATGTTGTAACTAATAAGTAAATGCTTTACCATTTTCTCGAACTACTACCTAGAATCAAATATTATATTTCACATGGACAGTCTCCTGCTACTATGTAAAGATATTTCCATTAAAACGCTTCTCGGCCTTCTCGTACATGCATAAAAATCATCAAAGATACCATTTTTGTATAGAAAAATCCTAATATTTCCAATCTTCAAAAACTCTCGAACCGAGTTTTGTTACCAGAGAGAAATTTGCTTTACATTAAAAAATACTGCCGTTAAGCCCACCCAGTCCATTTCAAAAAGAAACGAGGAAATAACACAGATCAAAGGAGCAAGAAGCAAAATATTAGCAAATCCATACCACCAAAAGAAAAGAAATATTATTTTTTACATGTAAATGAAAGGTGATACGATACATATGCATGCAGTCATACAACAAAATAACATCTATAGCATTGATTATTTATTCATGTAAGTCCTACTTAGGTTAATACGCCACTGAAACGCCACTTATTAGAAAGCAAGGGCCAAAGCCATCGCACTCGTTTACATCTGGGATATAAATAAAAATGAAACAAACTTTCATCATTAATGCTTCATCCTTCCTAATACTTTTCGGCTCAAAGGATTTTTCCACTCCAGCGAATAGTATTTGCGGCTAATCTCCGATTAAGTATAGCATTTCAGGCTTATTTATAGACTGTAATTCAGTATCAATAACAGGGATCTCTTTACGTGCGCGGTCAAGCGCGAAGGTCGGCACGTGCTCGACCACCCTTACAGTGAAATATTTCTTATCAAGATTAAAAAAAACATGTTATACATACATACATACAGCACGCATCTATCCCCAATGGGATAGGGAAAGCACATGAAACGGTACACAGACACAACCATGACTATTTCATGATCCGTAGCCTCAACTTCTCATATTTTTTAGGCTGTAAGATAAGACTGGTACAGATAGGTACAGGTTGCTACTGTTGCCTAAAATATTCCTTAACCTATTTACTTACATACATACATATTCTCACGCCAGTATTCCCAAGAGGGGTATTCACATGAATTCAAAAATCCAGTGCCACGTTTAGCAAATCTGGTTACCTATTTACTTAGTCACCTCTTACGACATCCAGGGAAGAATTGGAAAGGTGTTATTCTAAATCTGGTACTATACCTTATCGGTTTAGGTACTTAAAACAATATAAACAATCTTGACATGTCTTTTTGTTGAAATACACAGTCTAAAAATAAAAATCGTTAAACTATACAATTCAATTATGAAAGTAAATTATTTTTTCATACCTAAATTGTAAAATGTAAAGATTTCGATTTATAAAGTGTACGTTTAAATAAAAAGACACGTCAAGATTGTTTACATTGTTTTAACTACCTAAACCGATAAGGTATACACGGGTAGTCGCATCTTATGACAATAATTTAATGCATTCACATGTTATTCATTAGGTATCAACTACCTGGCTTGCTTCGAGCACTGAAAAGCAATATACTAGCCGTCACAATATTTATGGTATCGGATTTAGTATTACACTTCTCCATATCTTCCGTGGATGTCGTAAGAAGCGAACCAACTAAGTAAACGGATTTAAGTATAGGTAGTGGTAGTTTAAGTAAATCCAAACATCTCAAGATGAGTTCACTTGAACACAAGACAGTCATCGGCACCGAAGCTGAAAGCCTCGAACTAGCACGACGACCTGCCGTGACCTGTGAAAGAAATCGATACAAAATAGCAGCACTAGGAATAAATAACAAGGTAACTGACACAAAAGGGTAGGGCATGCATTTCTGGTCCAATAGGCAAATGGTATGTCCCATAATCACTGTGCTACTAACCTCAAACATTTAATTTTCAGCCGTAACAATGTTGTGACATGTAGATGTAGCATAATAAAACAAACACGGTCGGTCTTTACTAAACTATAAACCAGTATTTTGGGTTTACTATACTAACAATTGAACGGCGATTTTCAATCAATGAGGCTGCTGTACTCATAGCAGTCAAGCAAACGTACCTTACGTTATACATTTACGTTAAAACGTACCTACCTATATGCTATACGTTTTCGATATTTATTGGAACTACGTAACACTTAGCCCAGTTTATGATTTACTGCCGAATCCAGGATAAGGATACTGAACTTACAAGTGCAAATGTTCAATCCACAAAATAATTGTATGTAAGTAAACCACATTTTATTGTTCAGTGGTACTCTCGAAACCATCGACAATGTTTGAATCCCGTATATTATAAGTGGTTTGCCCATGTTATCTATACGAAAATTTTGACTTTATGAGATAAGGGAACATACCCAAACTACGTGACCCATTTTTTCGTGTTTTTTGACCCCCTCCCCCCCCTCGGTGACCAAACGTAGTATATGCCAAGACCCCCTCCCTCCCCCCCTAGTTTTCACGTAGTATATTTTATCAATATTTTTTGCGTAAAGTTACAAAATAATGGCTTTTGTTTGTATTTTCTTATACGGCCCCTAAAAGTTCGTACTTTGAGAATGCGTACCTATAATTGCATACGGTTATATTTGTGTTTAGTAAAAAATATATCAAGAAAAAATAATACATTGCACAGTGTATATGTACGGGCCGTTAAAAAGGATTACGATCGAGTACTTACAAATGTAATTTTGTTAAGTTCATTGGCTCGAGTCTGCCATCCCGTTTCTCTTCACAATGATTTTCATCACATTTGCGGGGAAAGAAATAAAATCAGAATACAGCAAAAACAAGAAACTATTTATTAAATCAAATATCTTCAATGAAGACGTTACCACTATCAATCCACTGGGAAACGTTATGGATAATGGGGGCGATGGTTACCGAGGTAATATCCACGTTGATATCAACTGCCTCACCATCGACGGTCTCGACGTCTACCCACTCCACAGCTTCCTCCATAACACACAATACCTCTTGAGGTCGTCTGGAGAGAACCCGCAGAGGTCGGACGCGAGACGCGTCCGTTGCTCCGCCATGAATATTTTTGCGGTGACTGGTCATTGACACTTTCGACGCAAAATATAAGCCACAGATGGTGCATGTCCTATCATTAATATTTTTCTTTATTGTTGGGCAGTAGGTGTCATACGGCATTTCTTTGCCCCGTGTCACATCAGGGCGCAATGAGATGCACTGCCGCACAGCCCAGATGAAGTCGGATCGGAGACATTTCCGTCAGTGAAAATGACCAGTCACCGCAAAAATATTCATGGCGGAGCAACGGACGCGTCTCGCGTCCGACCTCTGCGGGTTCTCTCCAGACGACCACAAGAGGTATTGTGTGTTATGGAGGAAGCTGTGGAGTGGGTAGACGTCGAGACCGTCGATGATGAGGCAGTTGATATCAACATGGATATTACCTCGGTAACCATCGCCCCCATTATCCATAACGTTTCCCAGTGGATTGATAGTGGTAACGTCTTCATCTGGACAAGTTTTATTGATGGGGTAATAAAAACGTGGCGTTCTTAAAAAAAAAATATTGACTACGTGACAAGAAACCAAACCCCCCCCTCCCCCCGGTGACCATGAGTGGTACTTTGAAGACCCCCCTCCCCCCCCTAAATCGGTCACGTAGTTTGGGTATGTTCCCTAATACATACATACATATTCTCACGCCTGTATTCCCATGAGGGGTAGGCAGAGCACATGGATTCAAAAATCCACGTCTAGCAAATTCAGGGTAACCTGATGAGATAACTTACCTATAAATATCGGTACCTACTAAGTTTTCCTTATTTATTTAATTACTATAAAACTAGCTTTAAAATAAATATACGCATCCAAATCACTGGTATGAGAGCTATAAAATTAAAATTTCAGGGGCACCAATTGAAGTCCAAACAATACAAGAACTTTATTGTTGCTTTTCCTTTGTCTCCAGTTGATCTTCTCCATACTCCTCATTCCAACACCGCATCTTAAAAGCATCTAGAAAAAGTATCAGCCCTCCCTAAATACCACTACCGGTCGGTCACCTGTGGAAGTAAAATTCTCCAAACAAATTGTATACCCATGGTAACGATACAAGATAGCCCAATCTGCAGGTAAAACTACCGTATAAAAGGAAGCCCCAACCAGTGCGCCGGGCAACAGCTGTCAATCGTCAATCAACATCAATAAACCAATTACAATCGGATCGGCGCTTCCATCGGTCCGGTTTTAACCGGTTACTGTTATTGTAAGCGCTTGCGCAGCGTCGCCGGCTGAACGACGAGGAAATTAAACTAGTGATTATTAACATTGCAGTATCTTACAGTACTGTAAGGATTGAGAACCTCTTATGCGAGTTACTCTGCTCCGTGTAACGACACTGAAAATTAAACTAAGCAACTTCTTTTTTTATCTCTTAGGCAGACATTAAGAAAATGTTATACTGCAATAAAATACTTGAATACTTGAATAATCGTAGGGACTTACTTATATTTAGTCACTATCTGAGATGTCCATTTTTTTATTTAGAGCGAACGAAATCTTCATGAAAAAAAGGAAATCACCGAAGAAATGTCACAACAACTCACAACATAATCAATAATCATGGTATAAATTACATACGAAATTTTTACAAATTAACAGACTCAATTAATTTTGGATATCTTAGTTTAGTTAGTAAGGTATCTATTGGGGAACACCCAATTCAACTATTGAACATAGGTATTTGAAGTACCCTGATGTACCGGTTCAAACAATTTATGATATTTAAAAATACCCATCACGTAAGCTATCGTTATCGCTTAGTCTAAGGTTATGCTCATGACTCTTCAAACTATTAAGATTTGTCAGAATTCGGAATTATCATTTTCGGAATTTTGTAGCTCATGTAATTATGTAATTAAACCAAACAACAATAAAAGTATAATTTTGAAATAAGTCACTATCACTATTAACTAGCTAGTCAATCAATTTCTCATAAAAAAAATGTCGATAACACTGACTCATTCCAAGGAAATAGTTTATTCTCGTTTAGTTTAATCAACCCTAAGTGCATTACCCATTAAGTACATTTGTTACCCATTTAAGATTTAAGTAAGTATTTATGCCTCTACTCTCCTTGGCAATATCAGTAAATTGTTGTTTCAAATTCAAAATATTACCTCATCAATGTTTACAATAGTTAAACATAAACACTATCTTGCTACCTCGCCATTGTTATTTATAACAGGATAATCGTAACTCAATTACTTTAGAACGGCTACATGTTAAAAGAATCACTACAAATGCTGTGAAATTTTCCATCGAGACTCTTCTATAATCCCCTGCGAAGGGACAAGTCTCTAAATTAGGTTAATTAGGCTCTTACGCTGTTAACAGTGTGTTTTACGATAACTTTAATTTATTGCTGGAGTTGTGATGAGGTGTTTAGCTCAAGCTAGCAACGTCTTCTTACTGCGACTAAAAATATATTTTTGATATAAATACCTACACCAATCACTTTGATTAAAGTTTTTTTATAATAATCTCAGTAAATAGTGTCATCTCGCTATTACACTGTAGCGTAGTGATTGTCCAGTACCGATCTAATGAGACTTAGAAAACCAAGGAAATTATAATTACTAACTTGAAAATAAAGTATGAATTTTTTAACCGTCAAAATCTTGTCATTTCCAAGAAACTTTTTATATTGAATTGTATCCTTAAAATTAACAGAAATGTAAGATTCATTGAAATAATGTTAACTCCCATGGTGCGTAAGTGCGCACAAAATGAAATAATTCAAAGTTTTTTGGTTGCTTTGCTTTTTGTCACTTTCAAATGAAATTTATAAAGCAGACGGCAATTAACCTCCAGATGTTTATGATGCATTATCTACTCGTATTACGTATTTTATGGACCAATATGAATTTACGGCGCTCATAAAGTTGTAAAAGGTTTGTTCACTTAATATGCCTTTATACCTTCGCACAAAGTTTTCAATTTCTGTTTGGGCGTCTTAATCATTTTCATAGTTATGTTGTGTATCAACTTTGATAGAAGATAATTTTCTTCCAATATCGTAACTATCCCTGCAGTGGGACGTATATAGGCTGATGATGATGATGATGATCCTAACTATCTAATATTGAAACGTCATTTCCAAACTTTTATTGTAATGTGACAAAAATAGGAGAACAGGAAACCTATCAGTCTACCGCGGTAGTGGTAGCTAATGCAGTATTTTACTCCTTTTTTTTATGGTGCGACCCCCTTAAAAAGTTAATAAGAGAAACTCTAATTTCTATTATCGATAAATAAAAATCTTGATTACTGTTTTCTTCTTTAAATCGCCCCGTGACGTGAACGTTGAAAAAAATAGAGCTGAGGAAACAATATTATTATGTTAAACATAATCACGAACAAACCGAAAACAACGATGAATAAATACAAGTTAAATTCAACAAAATGTAACACATGTACTAAACGATAATTTTTATATTAGCCTATAGACTATTATTTCAAATAAATTATGACTCATCTTACCTCCATCAATGGAAAATTCCTACCAAAAAATTATCAATGCATTTAGGCTACTAAGTATATTTTCTATTGAAAAACATCACGTCACGAGATTGCAGATTGCAGACAAAAGCCAAACTGTTAGTAGATAAAACAGTGTACAGGCGATACCAGCGGCGGCGTGTGTGATACACTATCTGTTATCTACGATATTTACTACATGCGTTTTAATTTATTGCGATATACCTGAGGATTTGGTGCTGTATCAGTCATTCAGGGAAACGGATTAGATTTAGGGTATACGCCGTATACGTCATACTACTTGCGTAGGCAGGATAAAGATAGTTAATTAGTTTTAAGATAGCTGTAAAGTTTGTTTTATGGAATTCAGGTCATCGCTTATTTTATTATTGTATAAAAATATATCGTAGTCGATGCAGGGTTAAATATGTTATGTTATTATGAATGGTTTCTTTTTAAAATTGGACCCTCGAGCCGGATACTTTTTTTACAATTTGTTTTATTTCTCACCCATGATTCTATCTTTAAAATATTTAAGCAAATATACAATCCCGGCATCTAACTTGGCAAGGTTTTAAGTACTTAGTGGGGGTAAGTTTGTGTGTCGCTTTACCGTGGAAAAAACCATTGCGCGAACTTTAGTATGCCCACTAAGTACTTAAAAATAAAGCTGAGTTAGATTCCATAGACTGTACTGCAATGATGGTGTTGGTGAAGCGCTAGTAGATCAAAAAAAATGTAAAAGTGCCACTGCGGAAATATTAGAATTTTTAATTGTTGAGTTAGTATTGTAAGTAACTAAGATGCGATGTAATTTAAAAATTTTGCAGAAAATGGCCAGAAAATGCACACAGACCTTGTTTGATAAAAAAAATATCGCTCAAAATCCGCTGAAATTTAATCAGTTATTTATCGTGTTTCTGCGACCTTCCTACATGCTAAAATGCCTAATACTCTTAAAAAAAAGGTTCAAGTTTGCGCTTGAGTAGAGATAGAGATGAAATAAATAAGTATCTAAAATAAAAATTGCTTTCAAATCTTTTTTCTGTTGGATTACGTTATTTTTTTATATTTATATTAAAAAATTACCTAATTAGGGTAGTGAATGAAGATAAATCAAAGAATGCATTAAAGATAGAAGCTTTATATTTTAATCCAGACACTGCTTGCATACATTAAGTAACTTTACTTGTAGACATAGGTACATCGAATTATTTATCAGAAACCATTCACAGTGACATAAATTACTTTAAATAAAAATAGCCGAGAGCTAACAACGACTAACTATTGATCTAAGACAAAAAGCAAAAAAACATGTTTTTTTTTTCTTTTCATCTTAGATAAAGTGGCAAGTTCCAAATAATGGCAGTTTTTAGGAACTTTATGAACATACAAAGTTCAATAATTTTAACATCGTTCTTTTCCACGTCAATTTATTTAATCTAATTATGTTGCCAAAATAGTATGAACACTTTTTTGGAAGATGCAAGTTTTGAAATTTACAAAGGTAGGCATTATTTACCTAATTTTGTATAAAATGATTCCATTTAGATATGCCTTACATTAATAATATTCTAAGTATTCCGTTAATCAATCCACATTATCATAATCCCTAAGATTCATGACTCAGTTTCACTGAAAGATTCAAATCACATTTATCATTATTATAAACATTTAATAAAGCTGGTCCGTTTACACAGTCATGTATGTAGTACTCAATTATATTAACATTACATAAACTCACGCAAGTCTATAACAAAAAGTTCAAAATAAATCGAGCCTCTCCGCTCTCTCATTAACTAACTAAAATGTATTTATTATTATTCTCACTGTCTATTGCCGACTAAAAATTGATCTGCCTAAATTTAACAATATCGACAGTTGTCATTAATATTATTTGTATATACTTCTACAATAATAAGGTACTCGTTAATTTCATAAATTTATATAAATTTGTTTCAGTTGTTGTATTCGGAAAAGTCGATGTTCAATATTTATTAGCCATGATTTTAAGCGTCGCTTGTGACACCAGCCTCTAGTCTTAGTATTCGAAATCACTCATCCAAGAAAATACTTTTCAAAAAACTTTAACTTATGGAGAATACTCATACTGAAATAAAAGATATTGAAGAAAATACGGAACCTGCTTTGAACAAAAACAATCTGTGAAAACAATCGTTAATTTTAATTATTGATTCAGAGCTTGTGCCATCGCAGTCTCGATATCAAGTAGGCGTTGATTCAACGAATCAAATTAAAATAATCGATCCAATTTAGACGCACACAAACACTGAAGTAGGATCTTGTCAATACTGCTATAGTAATAAAATAAATAACCACATAATCTTACAAACAACAAATCACAGATAGCATGCTGAAACTGCCACGGAACTAACACACTACGTCGGGTATCTCATAGCCCGACGGCCTTACACTAAACGCAGTCTTAAATCCATTCATCATACAGCCCTGTTGCGATACACATTACAGTACAACCTAATACTGACTGACAACCTCCGACTTAACGCTATAGGGTTAAATTGCCTAACGATAGAGTCACAAATGAACATGCAAAGTGTACACAATTCCTAATACTTAAGTGATTGTGGTTAAAATGTTAAGGAGCTCGTTCAGCCCCGATCACAAGCGGAATATCTATGCGTGGTGAACTGCTGGATGAGGGAACCGCTGTTAGTGGCACATTCAAACGTTACTCAGCTCGAGTGTCCGGCTCGTACATATCACAGATCGTGTGGCGGCGCTCGCGGGGGCGCTCACAGGTAGGGCACGCACGCGGCGCAGCGCGACCCGCGCTCCGGGGACTCCGCTCGCGCCCTGCACACAAGCACGGGTTAGCTCACGAGCGCCTCTCGTCTCTGGTCTCCGAGCGCCCGAGCGCCCGCCGCAGCTTCTCCACCAACCTGCTGTGGAACTTGTCGGAGTCGCGCTGCGGCGGCGGGCTAGCCGAGCCCTTGCTGGGGCTGTCGAGGTGGGTGCGGAGCGAGGCGCGCGACGGCGGCGCGCGGCAGTAGGACAGCGAGCGCATGGCCGGCGCCGAACGGTGCGGGCTCAGCGCCGCAGAACTGCGCGGAGACAGCGTTGGCCCCTCCGACCGCGACTCGGAAACCTTCCGCACGCGCCCGCCGGCCGTCTTCTCCGTGTTCTCGGACGTCCGCCGCGACCGCTGCGAGTTGTAAATGTCCCAGTCGTTCTTCATAACCGGCATCATGAACGCCATCTCGGCGGAGACGATGACTCCTCGGTCTTAACGTTTTTGTTGGAATTCTGATCGCTCTGCGACGGAAATCTATTGTAGCGGTGGCTCGCGATCGATAGATTTGAAGCGTATGATGCACTCCCTTTCAGCTGGTTTTCACAACAAACAAAGCTCCTTTTGTAATAAAACACGGAAAAATAACAACTTTATTGATCGGTGTCGAAGGGTGGGTAGTGGAAACGCCGGCTTTCACTTCAATGTCACGTGCACCGGACCGATCGGGATCAGGTGTTGACCCTAGGACGTTTTACGGTAGAATGAAGTATTCGTGAAAACAAACCCTGATATATGGAAAATGTTGGCGCCACTGTCGCAGCGGCCATTATTGGAATCGATTTAATTGAAGCAAGGAGCGCGTAGTTTTACACGTATTCGCTAATTAGACAGTATCTTATCGTGAATTCAGAACTTATAACGGAAAATATAAGTGCATTCTTGATTCGTTAACGTTAGAAACCGATAAATAAGCAGTGGAAAATTTACAGTTTTCAGTTCTGCTACTCGACAACAGATGGCGCTGAAAACCATTATCTTTCGAGGCAAGCTTTGGCTTGGTGACAATACTAAAGGTGCAGCTATTTCCTTACTTCACCGACAGATGTCTCTAATTTGACCAACTCTAATAAGTACTACCTACTCGAGTACCACCTTAATTGTCATTGTGAATATGTATTTATTTATCAAAAAAGCATTTTTAACGAAATCAGTTTCCCATTTCCAATGAGGATTGCGTTTCAACCAAGACATTAGATATCTAGTAAGTGTCATTAATCTGATCACTGATCTTTTACTTGAAGTATTGGAGAGCAGCAGAGATTACCATCGCATCTCCCATTCTGCTAAAGATTTCATCATACTGCACAGTTCTCTGTAATTTTAGAAACTATTGTGCAATATTCAATACAAAGCCATCGCTTCGTCTTACGTAACCTCAGAATCATCATTGCGCTTGACTAACAGATAGGGGGTGTCCTGGGTGTCGTTCCATTGGGGTTGGCTCTTACCTTCTTCAACACGTGTCCTTGTGAGACCCGATCAGTACTCACACAAACATATACATATACATTACGTCCTATTCCCTGCGGGAGTATTCATTCTTCTTGTCATACACTCATCGGTTTCGGGTAGGTAATTCTAATGTGTAATTTGTTCTGTAATTTGACCTCTTTTCAGACCATCACTGATCTTGTCGGTAGGTGTAATTCGGGGTGGCCTCGCCAGACTTGCCCTAACACACTTCCCTTAAACATAGCTACAAAATAGTCTTATAATTCTATTATGAATATTAAAAGAAACAACCTTTCGTATGCCATTACGGCCTGGCCACGACCACGCGCGGCGAGCGGCAGCGGCGGCGGCGGGCGGTGAGCGGCAAAAACAATCGCATAGCAGTGTACAGGCCGTGCCACGAAGTTGCCGCTCACGCGTCTTGCGGATCGGCGCGCGCCGGGCGGCGGGCGGCGGCGACGAGCGGCCAGCGGCGCGACCGAAACAAAGACACGGGCTGAATGGAGGATGCCACGAATTCAGAGCGACGCGACGAGCGTTACGAGCGGCACGTTTCGGGCGACGCGGCAGAGAATAAAATTTTTTAGACGATTCGCGCGCGAATAATGTACACCGAATTATAATGTTATGTAAATACTTCTTCAGAGTTAATTTTTGACTTTTACTAATTTATAATAATCTTACGTAAGGTTATTATCAAGTTAGTTCTTACATTTTATTGGTATTTAAGTAATTAAATAGACAGATGTGTGCTTTCAGGATATTGCTAAGTTGAAGTCTGTTTTTTTGTTTCAAACCATTGCAATTATTGTTTTAACAAATTCAAATGTTGGAGTATACTATACCATACTCCTGCATATACATATACGGCCCACTGCAGGGCACAGGCCTCCTCTCAATATGAGAGGGCTTGGGCTATAGTTCCCACGCGGGCCCAGCGCGGATTGGGTTGGAGTATACTTACCTACATACAATACTCAACCCGGTATGCTCGTAAAACTATTCGGGGTGTTTTCTGTACACTTATTATTGATACAAAGTAAAGAATTCCCAATGTGTTTGATGACGTTCATTTAAGTCTTGCACTCCATTTCTTAAAAATAAAATGTCCTGTCCTGCCTATGCGCTACTTCCAAGACATTTCATAGCAATATTTGATAACGCTATTTTAAATACGTCCCCTGCGCGCGAAATCGCTGTCGCGCCTGCGAAGTCCGTGGCATGCGCGCCGCTCCGCTCTGCCTCGTCGCGTCGCTTGTCGCATCGCTCATCGCATCGCTCAAAGTCGTGGCCAGGCCGTTACGCGGAGCTGCGGCATATGTATAGGTACATAAACATCAAGCATGTATTCCCAAACGGGGTAGGTAGAGCATAGGAAACACTACATAGACATAACCATGACTATTTCACTTTTCTTAGCCACTTCTAACTTAATTTTTAAGTTTTAAGTTATTGCCATTTTTGGGACTTATTTATTTTTGTTTAAAAATAATGAGACACCTAAATGCCAACCAAATAACAAATCGCAAATGACATGCATGAAGACTAGACGTCTTAAATTTTTTCATAATAGGGTGAATGCACCGGTAATGGACATAGAACCAGTAATGGACAATGACTCTTATTTACTACCCACTAAGGAAAAGTCATTTGTTTTACAACAATCAATTCACAAGTCTATGGTCTTTAAATTATGAATGAAGTGTCCATCACTGGTGCTTGTCAACTTAAACCGTCCATAACTGGTGCCGTCACCCTAGTAAGAAATAAAACGACAAAATAAATACAATTATTTAGTATAATTAATAAGTGAGTTTACAACATGATCAGATCAATAACAGATTCGCGTATTGATATGTACCATTCAACAAACCGCCAACATAATTTCAACAATAAAATTATCTTAAGCGTTATTACAAGTGCACCATTGACATTAATGCTAAAACATTAAATGCTTGTTCAGAAAATTATCTACAACAAGCTGGAAAGCAAAAAGCAACGTTAACAAGCCAAAATTGTAATTATAAATATTAACATACTGTATCCCAGGGAGCGAAAGTATAGTGCCGGTGACTTTAATATGACACAAAGTCGCATATTGTAGGGTGACCGCACCAGTAATGGACATAGAACCAGTAATGGACAATGACTCTTACTTATTACCCACTAAGGAAAAGTCATTTGTTTTACAACAATCAATTCACAACTCTATGGTCCTTAAATTATGAATGAAGTGTCCATCACTGGTGCTTGTCAACTTAAACCGTCCATAACTGGTGCCGTCACCCTAGTTTTTTTTAAAACAACATTGCAACAACTGCTAACAAACTAAAGAGGCTAATAAATTGTTATTCGACAGGTATCTATAATCTAGATTCTAGATAAAAACTCTCTGTCTGTATTCCACACGTCTTCGACACCATAGTTCCTCTCCCAGTATATTACACAAAAAACATAGAACATAGCCTATAATATAATCTACGGTAATCAGTAGTCTTTTTATTCCTAGAAGGAAATAAACTACACCAATCGTGTACCTAACCTAACAATTAATGGTGGGAATATAAATATCACAATTAGAGTATTAAAAATACACAAAATGCCCTAACGGCCAAACATGGCGGCCAAAGTAACATTACAATAATAAGCTAATCTTTTCTTAAAGCTGTTTTTCCGCTATAGAAAGAGTGAAATCTTTCATTGCAAATAAAATACTGAACTATTATTGGGTTCCGAAACGGGCGTGCGTTTTCCGTACAATACATACCCCATCATTACCAAACATGACGCCGCATTGGTACATGGCATGGGCATTCTATCTCAAAGTGAGAGAGCTTAAAATGGATGTAAGAAAAAACCTTTTAGCTCGTACCTTTTAGTGCCCATGCCATAAACTTGACAATTTCTTGTGCGAGTTCTATAAAACCCTATCAGTCCGTATTTGCGACAGAATTCTACATTTTTCAGAAAAAAATACATTTTTACAGCATTACAAGTACTTTTGGAGGGTTATTTTGTACTTTACTGTTTCACGGGGTACTATATTTGTAACAATCGACTCTGCAATAGCGAACAGCTTTCCTATTACCATCTCAGTACCTATCAACATTCATTCACTAAGCGAGAGATAGTTTCATACGAACTACATATGCAGTGCTGTGGAGAGCCTTAAAATTTTCTATCACTACGGACTGACTCCTAAAGACAAGCTAGACTCGATTATCTTCCTAAAACTCAACGGCCTTTAGTACAAATGTCAAAAATAATTTCAACTATTTTCATTGACATCACCCAACTTAGCACGGCAAGGCGCAATACATGTCTTGTGCGAAACAGACTACACCTGTCACTGTCTAACCAGAGAAGTCAGCAAGTGACAGCTGTTCTATCTCGCGCTGAACCATTCGCACTTGTTTTTATGCTAAGACGGACCCTAGGTACCAACAAAACTGATCTTCAATATCCTCAAGCATTAGAAAGTATGCTAGAGTTCTGTTCATCCTTCTCAGGGTCGTAGTACCGGTTCAGATTGACCATAGTGAGTAGTTCCACCAAGTGGCGTTGGTTGTCACTGTCTAACTAGAGACGTCAGAAAGTGACAGCTGTTCTATCTCGCGCGAAACGGTTCGCACTTGTTTTTATGCTAAGACAGACTGTGGGTACCAACAAAACTGATCTTCAATATCCTCAAGCATTAGAAAGTATGCTAGAGTTCTGTTCATCTTTCTCAGGGTCGTAGTACCGGTTCAGGTTGACCATAATGAGTAGTTCCACCAAGTGGCGTTGGTTGTCACTGTCTAACTAGAGACGTCAGAAAGTGACAGCTGTTCTATCTCGCGCTGAACGATTTGCACCTGTTTTATGCTAAGACAGACCCTGGGTACCAACAAAACTGATCTTCAATCTCCTCAAGCATTAGAAAGTATGCTAGTAAGTATGCTGTTCATCCTTCTTAGGATCGTATCCTCAAAATATCCTTATCAATATCCTCAAGCATTAGAAAGTATGCTAGAGTTCTGTTCATCCTTCTCCGGATCGTAGTACCGGTTCAGGTTGACCATAGTGAGTAGTTCCACCAGGTGGCGCTGGTAACCGCATTCCATAAGCTTGGTGACGACTTTGTGGAGGTACTTCGCGAGTTTCTCGAAGAGGTGGAACAGCTCGTCGAGCTGCGCGAAGTTGGAGTGGGTGAAGTGCTCACCCGCGGCTTTTTGGTTCCATTTACTGAAAATGTTTTTGTGTGAAAATGTCAGTAACTAAAAAAAGGTAATTTAATTAAATTATATTTCATTCACGTTATAACACGGGTTAAAACCCTGTATTGCATTTCAAGGCATATATTAGTATCAGATATATCTAAAAAAGTAAAAATGGCGTTTTTGGGCGCAGGCCCCACTTGAATATTTATACATACGGCACACTTGTCTTCTTCCATTCTTTTCCATTTCCTAGGTTTTAAGTTAAGAGATACAATAGTGACAGGTTGTTAGCATGTCGTCTAAAGCATACCTAAAGCTATTTTCCTTAGTCGCCTCTCACGACATCCACGGAAGAAATGGACAACTGTTATTCTATCCCGACACACAGGACTTCTTCTTCTTGTGCTTATGGTATAAAAAACTATTGGAAATTAAGCCTATATTTCACAGCAATCTTATTCAAGTTCTCCGTCCAACGTTTACTACAATGTCTAGAAGAAAACAACATACAAACAAAAAAGACTTAAAAACTTACCCCGCCTTAAGAACGCGGCTAAACTTCAGTATAACTGTAAAAATGTCATTCAAGAGCTTCATGACAGGAGTCGACCTGTTATTCAACAGGCATCTGAACAGTACATTCTTTATGTACACCACATGGCACTCATATAGATCATCTAACGTTCGCGCCTTCTTCAGATCACTCTCGAACTCCGTCCAAGAGGTTAATATACAGGTTGTGACTATATAATTGTCCAGCGCTCGTACAAGTGACGCCATTATGTGCCTGTATATTTGCACTGATATGTATTGCGGTGAGCGTAGTAAGAGTCTTGATTGTTGCTTCGATACTTTTATTGCCAGTTTCAGTTCCTGTGAAAATAGTTGGTTAAAACATGGGTAATGCTTTATGATGTAGAGGGTTATTTGTAAAACAACAACCTTACCCGACTAGATAACATCATAAACAACATTTGTTCTACGAGTTATCATAACTCAATACATTAATTTAAAATGTTTTTAAACTTTTACTGTACCTACTGTCGTGACATTTTTAAGTCTATGTTCCCTCCCCGCCCTACCCCTACTAGCCCCACGATTTAGAAGGGATTGTTTAACTAGGTACCTTATTCTGAAACAGAACTTTAGTCTATTCACTCCTACAAATTTATTTCCTGACGATTTTCATTATTCACCTTGACAAGTGTTTCATCGCTTTTCAGGTCAATGCACTCTGTGTTATGCCTACTTTATACGTTTCTGCAAGTCCCGTTTTAGCCAGAGCGCACCAGCACCCGCGATTGTTATTATTATATTTGAATAAAAAAAAGAAGCCATTAATTCCACTTGAGTTAGCAAACTTTTTTGAAAGAAAAAATTAAAATCAGTCAAAGAATACACTCTGTTAAATAAGCTATGACAACTTCAGTTGTATTAAGCGACAGTTTATGAGAGTTTACAACATTTTTCGCTTTAATAATTTACATTGTTTACACGGTTTTTTGTAACACGTATTTTTTTTACGTGTCAAACTCACCTGAAAATCCTCACCCAGCACCCAGAATATCCTCCTCATCTTGACCAGGAACTGGAAGACCTTGGCGTATCGCAGCAACGCCTCTTGGGACAGTATGATGTTGAGGGGCCAGCGAACAGCGTAAGTCAGTGAGAGGCACTGTAGCGCGTCCGGCGAGCTGTGCTGGAAGCTCAGCGGGGACTCCGACACCGTGAACGAGAGGTTCTCCGAGAACTTGTGCACGTCTGAGAAGGATAAACTTTGAACATGAACCTACAGTGAGAGGAGGCATACATACATCACACCTATTCTCCCAAATGGGGTAGGGAAACGTGACGTGTGGATAGATGAAAGAGGTATAATAGTGACAGGTCGCCAGCCTGTCGCCTAAACCTAAACAAAAATTATAGTTAGTAAAATCCCACTGCTGCTGTCAGTATGACAGGGCTTGGACTGTAGTTCTCACGCGCGCCCATTGCAAACTGGGAACTTGACACATAGCATAGAATTTTGCAGTTGTTTGCAGGTTTTCTCACGATAACTAAACTAAACTAAATATCAACTAATAACAACTTTTAGCGAAAAATAACGGAATTACTCACGTTGTTTATACCGAGATTAGCTCGACATGTTTCGCTATGTTTTTTCGCTATGAGTGAGTCTCACGGTAGTTTTATGTTTAAAAATAACAACTTACTTGCAATTGAGGACCCGAGCGCTTTATCCAAAATATTGTGCAGCGTTGAAAAGTTCAACAGCTCCTGCGGATTCAACGTCTTCGTCAGCTTCGAGAACAGATTCCTGCAAATGCTGTTAGAAAACTCTCCATCCATTAGGAAGAAATAATCTTTCAGACTCCTCAGATGCTCGTACATATCGAGATTCACAAGGAAATAAGTCAACATTGCATTGTTAACAACTTCCAACTGGTATGTTAATGGTAGCATCACCGATCTCTGCAAGCAAGCGGTCAGGGTCGCTATGTTGTCACAAGTTATCCGCTCGTAGTCATCATCGGGGCCAAAGTGCGACGCGAATATGTTAGTATAAGGCTTCTTTTTCACCTCCTCCATAGTAACAGCTGGATGGGTGTAACAAGCCACTGTCGCGTCAAAAAACATTTTACTACTGAAGTAATCTTTGCTGTATCTCTTCATGTCTTTTACGCCGAACGGATCGAAATCATCCAAGCTGTAAGATCCTTCTAACAAATTGAAGAACGTGCGTTTGGATCTTAAATCCTGTAGTTTAGTTAGACCAGCTGTCTTCGTTGGTGAATCGTCTGAATCTCCTAATTCTGCTGTTTCTTCATCTACCATTAGGGAGAAGTTGAAACCGTCTGAGTTTAGGAAGTCCTTTTCGTTGCTCACTTTGGCTGATTCTAAGTCTTTGCTGCCTTCGCTTCGGGGGGTAAACACGTCACTTGTTATGGCGCCTTCGAGAGGAATGTCGGCTGTTGTGGGGGTCTCTAGATCCAGCTGAAAGAAAGACAACGTAAGATACAAACTCATCAGTCAATTGACAGATCACTGAAAAATTACAAAGATCAAATTTTTGAGTTATCAATTGAAAAGGATTGGTAATGCCTCTTGTAATTCTTGTGTTCGTAACTTTTTTGATTGATTTTTTAACCATAACAGAACACAACAGTGTAAGCACTGCTGGTTATAAATTGTTAGTTATTTTATGATTAAACACAAATATGTCACAGTTAATCCCGACAAACATCAAAATTGTAGTTGACTTGAGTCTGTGCAATACTATCTAAATCTTGCAATACCAATGAAATACAGTAGAACCCGCTTAAGACGATTTCTCAGGGACCCTAACAAAACCGCGTATTAAGCGTGAAAGCGTATTATGCGGGAAAGGGAAAATAAAACATACTACATGTTTTAATTTTGGTATATACTATACTCCTCATGTCAAGCCAACGATGGGAGCTGTTCCTGTCAATAGAGAAGGCGTAAGAGCGGAGGCAAAAAAACCAAGATGGCAGCCTCCACCGAGGTCGGCCCGTACAGCCGGGCCGAGCCAAGCGGTCACCGCCCGCCCTCGGAAAGGAGAAGACGGAGCGAAGCTCGGACACTTGAGAAGGCGAGAGAGTGCCCACACAGGAGCTAATCCTGTACATTCAGGAGATCCAAGCCGGCCAGAGCCCAGTGGCATATCTCTTGGAATGGCTGGCTACTCTGCAAGCCTGGAGTGACTAGCCCACTGGAACACCGCCGGCCTTACGCCTTTTAAAACCGGGTAGCGACGTCACTGGACCAGAAGTCTATCGTAGCATAGAAGACGACCAACGAGGCCTGAGGGCCCACTCGGTAGCGGGAAGACCCCGCTGAAGGGGGCAAATGCCTCGAACAGCATCTCTCGAGACTGACAATACGAGCATCTCGGCTCGGACTCCGGCGTATTAAACGGGATGACGAATCGTATTAAGCGTTAAGAAATGTATGAAAATGTGTCTCAAGTTCCAGGGACTGGCGTAAAGTGGCGTATTAAGCGAGAAATCGTATTAAACGTGATCGTCTTAAACGGGTTCTACTGTAAATGATAAAGTTACCTGTGGGAACAATTCTCCTGGTGTAACTGCATTATTAGGTGTAGTAATATTATAAGTAGCTAAGGACGGTTCACTATAAGGCTTCAAATTGAGCGTCAGACCAGCTCGTTCTCTCTTAGCTTCATGTCTGGGACTTGACTGCTGGGACTGATTTTCAAAATCAGAACCTAAAACTTTGATTTTGTTTGATAAAGCTTCTTCTTGAGCTATATTCGCTGGTGCCTGTCTCTTTACATATTCAGTTGGTACATTATATTCGACGCCTAACACCTTCTGTTTGTTTAGTAACGCTTGCTTTTGAGCTTCGGTTCTAGGCTCTGGTACACTGTGTTTCTCTTCAGGTTTTACTATATCAAATTCTGCACCTAACACCTTAAGTTTATTTCGTTTTGCTTGAGCGAATGGCGTATCTAGATTGTTTTCTTCGTCGATCAAATCTGAATTAACGAGTTCTTTAAGTCTATTGTTTTCTTTGTCGGTTTGTCCGAATTCATGCGCCATTACTTTTTGTTTGTTCTTCAAAGCTTCCTCTCGCCTGTTCACAAACTGTTCATTATCGAATAGGCTATCCAAGCTTCCACCAATAACGTCGCTTGACGATTTGCTTTCTTTCGCCTCAGTGAGAACATTCCCTTGAGCATCGAGCGGCTTTTTATTATCGCATTCCGTATCCTCGGTCCTTCTAACGCCAAAAATGCTTTTCGCAGCGTTACAGATGGCACTAAAAACATCCGTCGACGTTTGAGCTTTGGATTTGTTGTTATCGAATTCTGAAACTGATGCTGGCTGATCAGAGAGATCTGTCATGACGATGGATGATGTCGATTCAGTCATTTGTTCGCACACTCCGCTTTGTCCGGTAGCAACAGTGTATTCACTTGGCGTGGGTAGAATGAAATCATGTAATTGTACGACTTCTTCAGTTGTTTCGCTGTCACTTGTCTTTAGTTCTTCGGTTTCAGTTTTGGCTTCGTTTTGTTGGTGTTCTAGTTCTAGTTTCTCTCTTTTGAGATTCCGTTCCTCTGTGGAAAGGAGCTGCATTCTCGACTGGTCCAACTGCAACCGTTTTATCTTCCACTCCGTGTGGATCTTGCTCTTTTCAACTTCTATGTTTAACTTCGAATAGTATTCCATTATTTTGTTCCTAAAAAAAACATTATTAAGAGTCAACTCAACCTAACAAGAATATAAGTTAGTCTTGAAATAGAAAAATTCCCATAACTTAGGTACACTTACCTCTCATCATCCCGTAGCTTAGCGTCTAGCTCGTCGGAAGCCTTTTCCGCCTCCCTTTCCTTCCTGAACCGGTTCCGTTCCCTCTGGCGAGCCCTGGACTTAGCTTCTTTAGCCTCCAGCATGGCCGCTTCTAGTACCTTCAGTGAGTGCTGTTTCTCTGCGACTATTAGCTGAGCCAACCGCTTACGCTCGGCTGAAATAGAGTGTTTAAGAACAGTTAGACCCACTTCGGATGTAACTTAGAATTAACTTGTGAACGTTACGAACGTTTGACGTTGCGATCGAGAAAGCCAAATTCGATCAAAGAAGGAAGTTATCTGTTTATTTTGCTGTGTGAGTAAATACATGATGGTAGACTACCACAAAGTAAACCCTTTTAAACTATTCAACAACCCTGTCACAACATTTGTTTGGAAAGTACAGGTTTTAATTTGAATCGACTTTAATTTAATAGTAATATTTGACGTTAAATAAATTTTAAGCGTGAAACTGAATTTTAAGAGTAATAAAAAAACACGGGTATCTCACGGTAATAACAGAGCTGAACTCAATGTAACACATGAGCAAATTAGGCAAATACATTTCCGGTGTCGATTTCAAGCAGGTCTCAATATTAAATCTTTTGACCATTTGACTCACTAGAACTCGGAAAACAACAAAGAAATATTTGCGCACTCGCTGCGAGAGCGTAACGAACTCGCTGCCTTATCGCCTCGCTTCCAACTCGTCCGCAAATCGCACGTGTAATAACGCCTAAAATAAACACACAGCCATAACAACGAAACTCACCGACAATCTTCTCCATAGTCTCGGCTTGTTTCATCGAAGCCAGTTCCGTAAAGGCCTTCCTCTCGGCCTCTCGCTTGAGGAGTATCTGGTCGAAGGTGACTGGTTCGCCGCTCACGAAGAGGCAGCGGGTTCGGTATACGTCGAGAAGTTGCTGTTGCCGCTCTAGGCCCTCGAAGCTCGAACAGCACTTGATGGTTGGGTGGTCGGATGATATCAGGAGGACTAGAGGGTCCTGAAAGAATAGATGGGTCTTTTAGTCCCATCCTATCATCGTCTTGTTTGTCGGATGGTACTTTAAAAAAACAGTCAAGTGCTTGAGTGGAAACCACGGACCAGCAAGCGCGTAGGACGGTAAACGTAGGATGATAATATGATATTTTAATTGATGTAATCATAGCTCAAAACTTATCGTTTACAATCTTAGAGCGCATTTTTTGGAAATTACTTATCTACATTGAGGATAGAACCTATAGAGTACTAATGTCATCTTGGTTGTTCGGAAATTATTCCGCAAAACAATTGAAGTGATCGCTGTGCTCTTATTGGCCGGTCCAAGATCGCGCTTAACGCTAGTGCCTTTTTCTCTACGGTTATTGGCTCTGTACAGTTTCTGTGACAGTGACGGTGACGTTTAATATGTTGAAATCAACAAACTATTTGCGGACCTGGGTTGCGAACATTGTTTCTCTATAGGTTCTATCCTCTATGCTTATCTATGTATTATCTATGTTTGATAACTTACGTTAGGATTGCACAGTTTGAGCAGTCTCAGCGACTTGCCACAGAGTAGAATCAGCTTGGCCAGTACTCTCAGGAACTCGGGCACGGCCACGCTCTGCGTTATATGGAACCCCTTGTCCCAGTAGCGCTTGGAGCGGCTGTTCACGTATTGAATGTCCTTTCTTATGAAAAATTCGTTGTACCAATCGTCCAACTCGCCTTCGAAAATGAATCTTTCGATGAACCTGTAACAATGATAATTTATGCTGCCTGTTTCAGAGTGGGATACTTGATTGGAATACTTGCGTGGTTTCGAAAATGAACATTTCGTTAAACCTGTAATACAGTTCTCGAAATCTAACTTAGCAAGATTTTAAGTAGCCCAAAATTTACTGCTCACTACTCCAAATTCACTGCTCCAACATTTTGCTAAGGGCCGATTTTTCAATCACCAGATAAAACTTATCTGTCCGATAAATGTTGGCTGTCACTTTTCTTTTATATGACGCGAAAAAAGGATAGCAATATTTTTAACTGGCAGATAAATTTATCTGGTGATTGAAAAATCGGCCCTAAGTCAAATGCCGAAGACTGTACAAGTGTACAATAGTAATGTATGCCACCTGTTTCACAGCAGGAGTCTTTAGGACGCCTGTATGGTTCAACAAAATGAGCGTAGAGAGTTTTATTATAATTTCATAGGATTGATTTAAGGAATAAATATGTATGTACATCCACACAAATTATTTACAAGTTCTTAAATAAAATTAAAAAAAAAATAGAATACCACAGGGTCAAAACATTCGAAGAACAACCAAAACATTGGTTAAAGTGACATCTACTCGAATTCAAATTCATTAAAATAATAACATAAAAAAGTAAAAGCCATCTATTGCCACCACTTAGTAAAAAATAGAAAAAAAGGCAATTGACTATGAAAGGAAAAATACCTAATGAACTTCATTTGAAAGTCCCTAGTACGAATTTGTAAAAATGTCTTTACCTGAAATAGACTTTGCATACGGAAAACAACGCCGTGAACATCGTAGGGGCAGTCTTGTAGTGCGTGACCAGAGATATCTCGTTGAAGAGGTACGACATCAACTCGGCTCCGTAGGGTATCGTAGCTTTGGAATCTTAAATAAATTGGTTCACTGGTTATTCATTCGTTGAATAAAAAAAAAATGGAATATATTTTATAGACAAATATTAAGAGGATAGGAGTCGCGCCACTTCTCCATGCAAACGTAGTCCCCTATTTTGTCCTTGAATAATGACATTAGAGCAATTTTTTTTTTTAATAAATTTGTTGATTTGCTTTTATCGATTTTCTAATTTTTTTTAGTTCTTTTTTTTTATTTAGAATATCGATAAAAGCAAATCATAGGGTCATACCACAACAAATACAAATATAATGTAAAAAAAATGTTTACTCTAATATCATTATTCACGGAGAAAACAGGGGACTACGTTTGTATGGAGAAGTGGTGCGACTCCTATCCTCTTAAAGTGCACGTTTATCATAGCAAAGCGCGAAATAAGTCGTGCGCGACTTTGACTATATCTCTCACCGTCTAAAAATGAGAATAAAAAATTACAAGTAGTCTATATCGCTCGCGACTGGACTAGCGCATATTACCGTCATATCCGGGCTATCTTCAAAGCGAAGAAAAACTAAACTGAACCAGCTAACTATAAAAAATATAGCCCTTTTGAACCGAGATAAATAGGCTTATGAGAGTTAAATCTAAAACCACATAATACCGACAACAAGGTTCAAAATCAATTGAATTTTACTAGTACAACTCAGTTGTAAGGGGATATGAACTTTGCATAATGTCAAGCCAAACTAAATATGTACAAAATATTCGAAACGAACCTTGATTAACCATCTTATAAATGGATGCGATAGTTTCAATCTCGTATTTCAAAGGCTCCATGTGATACAGTATTTGCAGTAACGTTGGCAAACAGTCGCCATTTTGCGAGATCCCGGTGCAATCCTCATAAATCTCTGTCGCGGCCAGCCTGAACCCTAGTAAGTATCTCCTTACTACTTCTCTGGCTGCCTGAAAATTATAAAAAAAAAAACTTCTAAGATGCGATATGGAATTAGAGATCAATAATGTAAACAAC
>BHDV01010245.1:0-26604 GCA_005406045.1 Adoxophyes honmai
CTGCCGAACCACCCCAAGATTGCCTAAGCACAGCCGCAACAATGTGTTTATGGAAATTAATTATATTTTTTGGTACAAACTCAGGTACCTATTAATTGTAATTTTTGGTACTATTTGTACTAAATGAAAATTATGAAACTATTCTAAATAATAAAGTAAATAATCAGTCTGACTCTCACTTATTGCTGTAACTATCTGAAAGTACTTAAGTAATAATACTATTAAACTCTTATTAATAATCTACACATACTTAAGTTACTAAAACAGTCTTTTAAATTTGTACTTATATATTATAACATCAACTTTAGTGCGTAATCCGAAGAAACAATAAAACCAGAAGCATTTATTTTTTGCAATGCAAAAATACGAGTGAATATTATTTCTGTGCCTGAAAAAACGATCAAAGAAAACATACAGTGTTGATTGTACTGTTTCCTAATCTGCTTCTGATGGCACTACAAACATAACCTGCAGCATAAACATAAAAGGCCCTTTCTGCCTCAACACTGGTTGGCCTAATCGCCATTAAGTAACTGCAGATCAGCGACAAGTGTTTTCCTTTTACTCTTTCTACTTCATACGCACGCAGTCATTTCCTTTTTAAGTATTTTCTCATAATCTTTTTCGTTTTTAGACTTTAAAGCTTTAACATTCCCCCTATACCCTTTTTTTTCTTACAGGATTGGATTTTTTAGTTCCTCTTTTAACGTAATGTTTTTTATCTATTGACAATAATGATAACGACATGGAATCGGAATCGAAATCGGAATCTATATTTTCGTCTGCTGTTTCTGCCACATTTTGTCACGTTTCTGTCGCATTTTTCGCGTATTTTTTGACTCACCGGATCCGGTAGGTCCAAATACACGCCGGATCCGCCGGATTACCGGATCCGCCGGACCGGATTGCAATCCCTACCTCTAATGGAAAAAAGAGACCCTTATAAGATCACTCGGTTGTTTATCCGTCAAGAGCCTTTTTCTCGAGAACGCGTTAAGATATAAAAAATAAAATTGATATAGACACTGAGGTCTGCAGTCCCGTAAAGATGTGATTTCGTACTTGGCCAGATTTATGTCTAGATATAACTTTTAATGACATCTGAATTCATCACGAAACAAATAATATTACACAGACTCTATACATTTCATCAGTGTCTATCCAATACAGAATTAAATAAAAATCAAGATCACAGATCACTACTTCGGAATAATGATGAAGATAAAGAACTTACTCTCTCCAACAGGCCTTGTCCAGTCTGGCCTGACACAGGTAGGAAGGATAAGTCCTTGGCAGTGTTAAAGCCAAGCTTTTTGAGGTATGGGAGGATTTTGTCTCGACATTCATTGTATCTGTAAGTAAAGGAAAAAAAGAAAATCACAATAAAGAAGTAAATGCAACACAAATAAATAGACTAACACAATTATTTATTTTAACGTTTCGTAACTAAATTACTAATTATAGCAGCAACAGAAATACATCATCTGTGAAAATTTTAACTCTCTAGCTGTCACAGTTCGTGAGATACAGGCTGGTGACAGACGGTGAGACAGACAGACAGCAAAGTCTCAGTAATAGGGTCCCGTTTTTACCCTTTGGGTACGGAACCTTAAAAAGACCTTTATTCAATTCAGAGCTCAACTTCAATTCATTATGAATAATGGCTATGACTATGGAAACCAGATTTCTTAAACATTTAGTTTTTACTAAATAACACTTAATGTTAGGTGCATTTGATTGTTGTAAAACAAAATTAAATTAAAAATCAACTCCATAGCACACCCTATTAAATCGGTTAAAAGTGGCTTCGAAACGTATTAACCGTTGTGGAATTGATTTCTGTGTAAAAATTCATGTACATATTCAGGATACAGGTGTTGTGATGCATACCTTTTCTCGTCCCAATTGACAGTAGGGTCGTCCATTTTATTGACAAGAGCCACTAAATGCTTCACTCCCGCAGTCTTTGCCAACATGGCGTGCTCACGAGTTTGTCCTCCTCTATCGAAACCAGTTTCGAATTCACCTTTACGCGCTGAAATTACCTGGAACCCAATTATAATTATGAAAATTTTCGTATTTATATTTTTTATTAACGGAACTAATTAGGGCTGTTAACCGAGCTGTAAGGCGGCTCCGACATCGAATCCGCCACCAGAGTAATAATCAGAGAAATAATTGCTTGGGAGTTATTGAATCAGAAGTACGTTATGGGTAGATTAAATTATTGACTTGTGGGAGATTTACTTGACAGTTCGTTTTTTCCTGTTTCACCCTTACTGTTAACTTTTGCCTTGACCTTATCTATTAAAATACATAATAGCTATCAGTGGTGCAAACAACAAAACACAAGGAAAAAAAGCTTTAATTTATGTCTCAAGGTATATCCCACTGTTCGATCTGTATACAGATTAGCTTACTAGATATAGGGAAACGACTTCCGTCAATCTCTTATCTCTAGTATGTTGGAACAGTCAATATAATATATGTATGTGTGTATTGAATATTGGGATCGGCCGTAAGAAGTACAGGAAAATTTGTTGTTCTAACTTCTAACAGCTAAAGACAGTGATTGGGTAATATCCCAATCCCAAAATTAGATCCAGGTTACAATCAGTTGAAGAGACGAGTAACACCAGTAATGTGTAATTTATAGGTGTTATTTTTCTAAACAGCTGACTATACAAAACATAAACTGTAAAAAAATATACGCACCAGTACGGCTAAATCGGCCTGCGCCGCTCCCCCTATCATGTTGGGCACAAAACTCTTGTGTCCAGGGGCATCAAGAATTGTAAAATGCTTCTTCTCAGTCTCGAAGTATGCTCTCCCCACCTCCACAGTTTTACCCTTGTCACGTTCTATAACAAACCACAAGTAATTAACGACATGCGCTAACTTAGGCTAGCTATCTTAGTTTCTAGTATTTTACATACATCCTCACACCTGTATTCTCAAGAGGGGTAGGCAGAGCACAAACATGAATTCAAAAATCCAGTGCCACGTTTAGCAATTTCAGGGAAACCAGATGGTTAAACGTGATATTGCAGTGACAGGTTGCTAGCCCATCGCCCACAATACACTACCCCTTTCCCAGAGTCGACTCTTACGACACCCACGGGAAGAAAGGGGATGTGTTATTCTAAGATTCTAACCCGGCACCACACGGTATTGTAAGTATTTTAAGGTTAATAAATGACGTCATACCAATTTTAGAATTGAGAAAATTCACAAAAATCCTTTCATTAATTTCTGAGGTTATCATATACAGACAGAAACTTTGATTTATTTATACTGATACGAAGTTACCTACTTATTTCAATCTAATTGAGTTAGTGCCCTTATAAAGCCAAACAACTTTACATATTTGTGGCGTCCAAAAGATTAGACGAAACTTACCTTCTTGGTTAGTGTCGAGCGCCCAGGATAGGTACCAGGACTCTCGAGATTTCTCTCGTGCTTCTCTTTCGTATTTGTCCAGAGTTCGTTTGTCAACCATTCCCGTCAGGGACATAATTTGACCTCCGATCGTCGATTTGCCAGCATCTATAAAATACGTTACAGGAGACTTAGAATGCGAACAAGTGGGCATGCTGTCTGCGATAGTAATTAAGAGACAACTGGCTGGATTAGTATCTGCTAGACTTCTTATCTCTGTGACACTTGTAACTTAAATCAAATTCGTCGTTTTGATTATTATGATGAAATCTAGACAATTTACATTTGACATGAAACTTACCGACGTGCCCTATAAACACCACGTTGACGTGCTCCTTCTTGCTTCGAGTGTCTTCCACTCGAACTGGCTTCTTCTTGGGAACCTTCTTTGCCAATTCGCCATCCTCCTGATATAGAGGCAAAGGAGCATGGTCAAATAAAGTGAACTAGGTAACAGATTTATAATAGAAGTTATGGTTTAGCACACGCCACAAAGCATAAAGAACAGAATAAAGGGTGAATAGGGTTTCCTTTGGGTTAGGATATTAAGTCAATCACAGGCTCGCCGAAGTGACATCCCAGGGCTCACTGAGGGACGCGAGTCCGAACCGAGTACTTCCTTCGGGTGAGAAAGGGATGAGCCTGGGCGAGTGATAGCACAAGATTAACGCTGGAGCAGTTCAGCCCGTTTGAGTGGTGGACACCTGGGCGAGGGTGAGCTGCCTCGATACCTCGGCCTTCAGAGAGGAAGGGATAGCGGCCCTATGGCAGAAATGGGGGAGGGGGAGAAATCCTAAACCCGCATTGCAGAGTGCCATTAGAAGGGCCCCATTCCGGGGCGGCCAGTTGGCCCACCGGACGTACTGTCAGGGTTCCTTTACCGCCCACAGATATAGGCATAAAGGAGTTCGTGGTTTTTAGAGAGATTATAATAATATCCACCTCATGCAGAAGAGCCTCTCATACCCCTGTGTTGCTTTGAGCTGAGGGATGCATTTCCCTCACGTAACACGTAAGAAAAAAAGTCTATCTAAGCCAAGTTTAGCAATGGGGCAATTTCTAATTATTACTGATTGAGTTAATAACGTGACAACATGTATAAATAAAAATTAAACTTTTGACACTATGGGGATGGTAGCGTGGGCACAACCCAGACAATTCCAATGGTCTTTACACTGTAACAGAATTCGGACACAAAATCATGCACATGATAATACAAAATCATAAAATTTGCTACTTATGTACTTAATAAAATCAATGTGAAACTAGGAAAAAAGAATAAAGTTAAATATAACAAAAAAAACTGTTTTAGTTTAAGGTTTTTAACTAATAATAGCAAATTCGTTTTTTTTTCTGTGACATTTTGATTGCCAACTGGTTGTTTCTGTAGGTTTGATGTTAAAACATTTATTTTTTATTAGAGGACCGGTATTTCTTATTTGATGAAAATATTTTAAAAATACCATTTCTTTGTCCATGTCTCTCGACTCAATTTGGGAATACAGGCATTTCTTGAAAAATTAGTCTGAAGAGGTCCTATTTTTTTTTATTCCATTTTCTCAATCAACTAAAACATGACTGCCCAAACATGAACCTTAAAATGTTCAAAATGATAATTAAAGAATCTACAATGGTCACTATAGTGTCACTTCGTCATTTCATAGTCAATGACGATATCAAAGTTCTGCACCCCAGTGAGATATCTAGCGATACTTCAACACAGTATCCAACTAAAAAACCACAAGAAAAAAAAACCATGCTAATTACAGCAGTCTGAACCTGCTGGTCAATCTCCTCTTCATCGGGTTCGTTGTTGTCCTCGGGCGTGAGCAGCGCGTCGTCGGCCTCGGCCTCCCAGCTGTCGACGGTGGGCGAGCCGTCGGGCGGCGCGGCGGCGGGCGGCGCGGCGGCGGGCGGCGCGGCCGCGGCCGGCGGCTCGGGCGGCGGCTCCTCCACGCGCGGCGACGCCGACGCCGCCCCGCCCGACCCGCTGTCCCCGCGCTCCCCGCAACCTATGTCAGACCGCCCGTCAGCAAACGTCCCTTGGGGTGATGCAGCTACATCTATGTGTTGATGTTGACCCCACATGCCTGAATGCAGAATTGAATCGCAGGGCAGCAATTGTTACTTTGACTGCCGCTGCCATCTGATGTAAGTAGGTATTCTGTAGTCAGGTTTCAAAATATATTTTTTAATATGAGTTGAAAATGATGATATAATCTGGACTGAAATATGAAGCTTGAAAGAAGACATCATTTATGATATTAATATTAATCTATCTATTTATTTAAATTTACATGTTATGTCCTCTTCATAAAACAAGTACATTCCAATTTAGCACTCTGTGAAAACACAATATGCATGTAGAGGATTGAGGAAAAAGGACAGAGTTTCCACCAAAGGGTGAACCATTACAATCAAACTTAATTGATGATTCATTCAGCATGAATCAGAATTTCACACCTTTATTCAAGTGGAAGTAGAAAAACAGATACATAAAAAAAAACTAAAAGTGTTGTTTGTAAGTCCATACTTCACAAGGAACAGGACAAATATTCATTAGGCAATATCTCGCCTTCATACTCAACATCACTAGCTTTTATCCGATTTGTCTTTTGCATTATGTCTGAATAAAGCAAGATTTTTTATGGTAATGGATAAAATTTTGCATGTTGTATAGCTGCAACTTTTTAAAGTTTTGTTGAAAACTTAACCACAATACAATGAAAGATTTCATGGAGACTTATTTTGCTGAGAATAAAACTAATCTTGTATTGCCATACAACTTCTATACATTTACAACAGTTATGTTTGCGTAACTGCCATATAAATTGAAAATTTCAATAGTCAGTTGAAATTTTATTGGGTATCATTAAGATATCTTAAGATTTTTTGTGAATGTGAAACACAAGGTTACTAAATGCTAAAACTGCATTGCGCCTAGATAATGTCACTCATAAACTCATGACTTAATCATACCAAGTGTTGGGATGGACCTATCTCATAGATCACACATTAAACAGATATGGCATATCCATATCCATGATCTGGCATTCTTATACAAGCAGAGATCTTTACAACGCCTTGGTTTTGAGGTAGCAAAGTCGGTGAACCTCATAAATTTTTATACAAACTATGCCTTGTTGTGGTATTATGGAATGTGAAAACTACATACAACAAGTAATAAAATCTAATGACATGGCATCTCTTACCACTAGTTAGCGCAATTTTGATAAAATTTGGTGACCCTAGATTTCATATTAGAGTTGACTTGTGCCAATTCAACAATAAAATTCTGTGAGGCATCTAGTGAGATTGAAATAGTATATTTATGATGCCTTTGGCTTATTATACCCAGTGGTCCTTATAGACTTTCCCTACTGAAGACTATACAGACAATACTAAAGGCAAGTCTATGAAGTGAAGTCTGTGCAGGTAGGTTAAGTCTATGATGACACTGACAACAAGAAGCCGAATGAATGATGTTAGACAACAACAATAATAACAATTTTATAAAGAAAACAAAATTGGTTTGCACTAGACTGATTGAAAGAACAAAAAAAGCAGCAATAATGATTCTACAAATACACAGAAAAATATAGAAAGATCAACCCTATTTCATGCAGTCTACTGCATCTGACTTAGCAAAGTTTTTGAGTAGCTGGGGTAATTTTGTGCATCACTTTATGGGTAAATATTTGGGCGTCTGAACCGGTGTCATTATTCTCAACACTTTTTTTATCAGATACTGTTGGAAATGTGTATATAATAGTCTAGTGTGTATCTATTTGCAAGACATAGACACAATATGACACACTTATTATACGAATGTCTAAATAAATCTAATAAAAAAAGTGTTGAGAATAAAGAACACCGGTTCAGACGCCCAAATATTTACCCTTATACATTAATAAAGTGGTGCTCGAGTTTACTCACTCTACACAAAACCTTGCCAAGTTAGATGCAGGGGACTGCACAAAAGGATGTTTCAATCAAACTGGGAAAACATAATCTGTAAATTTTGTGATTTTGCCAAATGCTGCTCCAAAATATACCAACTTCCACGTAAAGACCATGTTCAGAATCAAGTAACCAAATTTTAATGCTATTTCGATATGAATACTGACTTGAGTCCTGCAGTTACTAAGACTTAGAGTATGAGGCACTATAAGCCAGTTCAACTGGACCTTTAGTCTTATTTCTGATAACATTTGCAAACCACAAACCTTGGAAAATTCAATTGTAAAAGACAACATTAAAACAACAATTACTACATGCACAAACTCTCAAAAGAGAGTAATTGAAGTAAAAAGTAAATATCTAAATGTAATTATTTACTTTCTAAGTTTACAGTTCACAAATATTCATGCACATTAGAAACTGGAGAACACAGCAAATACAAAACCAGACATAGTAAACAAAAAAATGAATAATTATTCCAGTTGAGTAAACAAGTTAAATGTCCGAAGATTGGGTTCGTGCCTTCATTAAGGGGGGAAACAGTTGACTTCTTGAAAGCGGTTGAAATGCAATTATCAGACAGGCAAGCATTTACATCACACTGAACAAATGTTTGCAAAGATATCCATCACTGAGAATCAAGGTTATCAGTTATTTCATTTACTAATCAAACCATATAAAACCTTGGATATTATTATGCTTGTGGAAAGAGATGTTTTTTTTTCAAGAATTAACTATCTATCTAGGTTTAACTTTTTATATATGAAAAACTTTGGCAAATGAAAAGATCAGGAAAAAGAGATGTAGTTATTTGAAACTTTTATAGTTAAAATATCATTGAATATCATAATAGGAACTACGATTAAAGGCTTGCAAAATAAAGATTTATACTTACGCATATTGCGTGAATCTTGCATTTGAGTTTCTTATCAAAATATACTTGTTATTTACGTCAGCATCGCGTCTATTGGCTCAAACTAGAGAATAGAGCTGATAATCAAACGTAATTTCGATAGAGTAGAATTAAATCTTTGGTGAAAGTTACAACTCAAAAGTAGGTATTGGCGCCGCGTGTCTCGACATAACCCGTTAAAACTGGATTTATAAAAAAAATATACATTGAATTTAGCATTACCGTACAGGAAAATTGCGACTTAAATTAATTACGTGCGATTTTATGATATTAAATCATTTTACTGAGCAAACAATGTTATAATTAGTTCTAATACTTCAATGCAGATAGCTAATATGACAAGACAACCGACTTACCGTTCAGGACGGGACTATCAGCTGAATTCGTAGAACCGCTTTCAGATTTTTGTGGTGATGAGGGGGATTCGGAGGTTTCGTTTGCCTGAGAAGGCATACAAAAAGAAGGCACGAACTCCACGGCATTTACATTCAACGTGGAAAATTTTGTAGACACATCATTGGAATCTTTTGCACCTTGTTCACCTATGACATCGGCTTGATTTTCCCAAGAATCTGGAGCACCGATATTGGACATTTTTGTAAAACAGACAATGTAAAGTTACTTAGTAAGTCTTTCTTTTCTAGTTATTTTTATAATTATTCGCGTTCTTTTCTCGATAGATCCGCGTGTGTCTTTATCTCCGACCGGAAGTTCATGGCAATTTGCCAAAAAAATTATATTACTTATACACTTATTCAAATGTATTATAAATGTACATTGGCTTAAAGTTATTCAAGATTATTAATTTTTTCTATATAATTTTAAGATTAACTTAGAAATCAAGGTCTAAATGTGCATTTTCATTATATTTTTAATTAAAATGAATCTAAACTGATACACAACTTCCTGCTGCCAATTGCCAGCGTTAAAATTATTATTGGAGCAGAGACAATAGACAAGGTATTTTTAACTTAGGCGCACATTATCAGCAAAAATGGTCGACAAATAACTTGGCCAGATTTGAAGTGCCCCACCGCAACGTGTGTAAACTGTTCGTAAATCCTGTCCTCATCCGCCGTGCCCCCGTAAATTTTGAACCGAGACATGTCTTGGAACCAAAATCGTAAACCTCACTTTTTTTTGGCGTTTCCGACACTTTCGATACTCTAGACTCCATCAAAACTTTATTCATTCCCAGATACCTACTAGATACCTACAATATCCTTACGGATTCTATTATACGAATGATTGTTGTCAATGGGACAATAAATCGGTTTTATTCAATTACGATATGCCAGCGTCTTTGGGACTATGCCTCGGGGGTGCCCTTTTTAAAATATAGTCTAGTTTTTAAGTTAGTTATTATTTTAGTTAGTTATTTTATTTTTGATATTGCGTAATGTTATATTTTTAAATAAATTCCCCATTACGATATTGATTGACAAAATAACTGCAATGATGACAAAACTTGTCAATGCGCATTTAGCCTTACTTGCTAGCTTTAATTATTTTTTTTGGAACCATGTTAGACCTACTTAAAAAGTCGAAATTGCCCATCACTAGTGTGTAATGTGCTCTGGGGCTTATTAATTAATTTCTATATTTGATATTTCGTATGTATAGTACACTCTGTGCTTTTCAAAATACCAAAATGGCCGTGCTAGTATAGTATCTACTCTACTGATCTTATGTACAGTGAGCTGAGCTCAGTGTATTGTATTCTATCAAGTTCAGCTGAATCGTGTGTGGCTAGAGGCCTATAGCAAACAAAAACGTGGTAATTTTACAAATCAATATCGTGAGCTATCCATAAACTTAAACTTTTGTGTGTTTTATACCTTGTGAAGCGTAATTAAAGATCAGTTCATCGCGTCATTACAGACTAATTTGTATGGTTATCGAAGTCCAACAGTTTAGGTTAATATTGTATTGACCTGTTTCAAAATCAAGTGCTAATGCTAATGTGGTATATTTGACATGGTGGTAACAAATCTAGCATATGTTTACTATTGGCGAATTTGGAGATGTCTGTTCACTACAAATTTAAAAGCGCCTTGGATTATGACACCGTCACCTTTGATGGACTTCATATATCAGTAGGAGAATTAAAGTCAGCAATTTCCCAGCAGAAGAGAATTGGGAAGACTTCTGACTTTGATCTTCAAATCACTAATGCACAAACAAAAGAAGGTGAGTTTTTACAAAGATTATATTTGTTATGTTATGCATGGTTTTATCCAGTTTCGCATGTTGCTCTGAAGATTAGTTCCTATGTACTGTAGCACGTTGTGTTTTGTCTGACTGCTTGCCTTATAGTATGTAATTTTATTTTATGGTCAAATGTCATCCAATTTAAATTACAATATCTTCTATGAATCCTATAAGTAATTAAATAACTGGGCTTACTTTAAAAAACTACTTGAATTGCTATTGATGCTATTTCACAGTATTTTCAAAATATTATATGTTTACAGTGTACATTGATGACGGAACATTGATTCCTAAAAACACATCACTCCTTGTGGCTAGAGTACCACTGTCACAGCAACCTAAGAAACAGTGGGAAGGTGCTAATAGTAATGCATCATCAATTCATAAAGATGTCTCCATTAGCAAGGGCCTGGCGGATCTGTCTCGCATGGAAGGTAGCGAACAGGACAAGATAAATGCTATGATATCACAATCCACTTTTGACTATGATCCAAGCAAGTAAGGCTTTAGTATTTTTTTTGTTGTACTAATTCAGGGTTTTGGTGTATGTATATATTTGTAGAAACCTCCATATATTTTTATTAGACTAGCAATCAAACATCTTTTAGTTGTTTTATAAAATGCTTCAAGAGAGCCATTTTAAACTGTATCCAACTGTATTTAAAATTAACACCACTAAATTCTCCACAATTCTTTTAAAACATCACAATTGATTAATAATTTATAAAAATTGTTATAGCATTCACTGTTGACCGTCTTAGAACAAATTATACACTTAAATTACAAAGTAACGATTTGTATACAAATAACATTTATTGAAATTTAAGCATCCAAAATGGCATTTAAATTGTTTTCAAAATATATTCCGAATTTATTACCAAACAAGGCACTTGGAAGTAGATGTGATGCTATTTTATGTCATTGTTTATGCCAGCCTCCTGTTTATAACACTTTTCAATATTAGAGATGTTAACCAACTTGAAAAAGAGGAGGTTAATAAGCTTCTTTTACCTCATTAATGAATGTCACAATTTTTTTTATATAACGGAAAAGTTACACTCCAAGGCGGGATGGGGACTTTATTCAGGATTGTTTAAATGTTGCTTTTTCATCAAAAGGTTCATAGATGATTTTCATCTAATTAGTCAGTGCTTAACACAAATTTGGGGCATTTAGTTGGATTTGTTGTGTAATTTATCAGTTTAACTGAACAAATTGATTGGCACAAATCATGATGGGTAGATTTTCAACTTTTTTGCCCTTGAATGATCCTAAAATACTTAGTTCCAAATACTAGTTTAGCACTGTTGAAATAGTTGCAAATTAAACCCATTGTGAACAAATTTCTATCTGACAAATATCATCTCAAACACTAAATAATGCCAAATTTTCAGTTCAGCACTGCTTATTCAATCAATAATCATACTCAAATTAAGCAAAGTGACAAATTAAATCTTGAATTTACAAAACAATGTCAAGTTCGAGACTGCCAAATCAGTTAGATAGCATATCCATCACAACTATTAGCAACTAAAATGTCAAATTGAGTTCAGTGTAAAAACAGTTGAAAGTCATCTTGAATAGGGTTTTTGAACATTTTTGAAATATACTTTTAATCAATTCTTCATTATGTAATAAACACGATATATTAGTATTTCCGGATTCTTATCTGTATTAACAAAGAAAATAAATATTAAAGTTCAAATTCTCAAACTGACGCCAAAAACGCTGTTTGACGTAACATGCAAGTAAACAAAGGCATCACACAAAGAAGCTGTCAAAATTGTCATGTCAAATTATCAATGTCCACTTTGACCACAGATACCTTTCATGGTATGTGACGTCATCAATCAATGGCAAGCGTTTCGGTCACAGATACATTATTAACGAATATTAGAAATTAATAGAATAAAATACTCTAAAAATGCATAATATTTTGAACAAAAGAAAGTGAAATATGTTTAATTTTCCTATAATCTGTTAGGATGGCCACAAATTATAGTTTATTTTTACTGTTGTATAATACCCTATTCACAAAGTAATGTCAAATTCACTATAAGTACTGCCAAATTAGTTGAAAATCAATACCCACCTTGAATATTAGTGACAAAAATTTCAAACTGATTAAATAAATCTTGGATTCATAAAACAATGCCAAATTTGAGTTGAGCACTGCCAAATAAGTCGGCAATCATACTCACCATGATTAAAACTGTCAAATTAAATCTAAAATTCACAAAACAAAACCCTAATTCGAGTTAAGCACTACCAAATCAGATGAAAATCATACCTAACATGATTTTTAACAACCAAAATGTCAAACAAACAAATTAAATAATTCGAGTTTAGAAATGCCAAGTAAATAATGTTCAGCAATATTTTACTTATCAGGTTAATTATGTAAATAAAAATTTTCAGCAACTTTTGTAAAAATAATGATGAAATTGTATTAGTGTGGAATTATCATAATTTTTGTTAGCATTAAAAATTATTTACTTTATACCTATAGTAGATTCCTATTTGGTATTCATCCAAGCACTATAAATATTTTATTTTATTTATTTTACCTAGTTGAATTTTATGGATCTCTAAACTTTTCTCGCTAGCATGCAACCATAAAACTGTAGCAAAGTACTATGCAATTCTACTTCAATTCCTTGCTCATAAACAAGTTTTGTTTTTTAGTAATTAGTACCTTTTTTTAATCAATATTAGTGGAGTATGGAATTGAGCAACTCCACTCAAGTGATTGTTTATGATTAGTGTCCGACCGAAGGTGTAATTTTGGCCGAAGCCGAAGCCGAAGCCGATTAATCGGCTTTCATCAAAACCTTCGGCCGAAGCCGAAGCCGAAGGTGTGTTGACCCCATGTTGACCCTAAGAAATACGAGAATTTGCTAATTGTAAAAAAAACGACAGTAAATTATGCGCAGTTTTCGCTTCTAAATCAAGTGTGACTATGTTATTATGTTACGTGTTGTCAGTAATTTATATAATTAACTGCAAGTAATGCGATCGGACTGGCGAAACGCTGTCCTGCTAAGCGCTGAGCACTATCCGTCTCGCTCTGGCATCGTTTGTTCAATTTAAAATCACAACTTGTAAACCTTCGGATTCGGCCAAAGCTTCGGCCAAATTTTGGCCGAAGCCGAAGGTTTGGCCGAAGGTGGTTTTTTGGCCGAAGGTGGCCGAAGCCGAAGCCGAAGCCGAAGCTTCGGTCGGACACTATTTATGATGTAATTGACATTTAATATACCTAGTTGCTCAAAAAACCGTGTTATATTCGCGACTATTAATCATGTGCAAAGTAAAAGTAACATTTTTCGTAAACATAAAATTTAAAATAAATTACTTACATCATCAACATTTTCACATTAAAACGCCACAAATACCTATAGGCTGACCGCTTGCTATAGCTTGACGCTAGCTCCCTTTTTGGTGCACCCCTCTCACCCTTTCATTAAGGGCTTACTGTGATCCCATCTTGCCGCACAAGTAATACGTGAGTTGAGTGGTCGGCCTATAGATGTTATGTTTTTACACTTCAACACTACACTAGGGTGCCTAGCTGAGTAGTCTATTAAACAATAATTTATTTATTTTCAGTTACCAAAAAATCAGAGGTCAAAATCAAAGAGGTATTGTGCCCCCGAATTACATTTGTTATAAGTGTCAGAAGCATGGTCATTGGATTAAGGATTGTCCAATAGCTAATTCAGTAAGTTTTAGTACTATTATCCCTTACTTATTTTTGACCAATCACAATGTGTGGCAAATTTCTACTAATATGGATATTGCTTCTTTTTTTCAGACTGATCCAATAGAAATAAGACGAAGTACTGGAATACCTCGTAGTTTTATGGTACCAGTTGACGGACCAAAAGCACCTGGCGCGATGATGACCCCAAGTGGAACATTTGCAGTTCCTGCAGTTGACCAGTAAGTTTTAAAATTATCTTTCCCTGTACCTAATAACATTTAAATTTCTTAGGATGTTGTCTACTTGGCCATATCTGCCATCTTTTTAAACACATCAAAATTATTGCTCGGCCTAGGAAAGAAAAAGAAAGTTCTATCTCCATACTGCCGTGTCACGACAAAACACTGTAATGGCGGTTACAGTGTTTTGTGGTAACATCAATAAATGAGCTTTTCGGGTCCATATCCATATAGACATGTTCAAACATTACTTAATTTGTACCAAAATCAACGAAAAACCCCAAAGCACTTTGCACTGTAACTGTTCAAACAGAGGGTCTTGTTTTGACTAAACACTGTAACTAAACTAGATACAGTGTTTTGTCAAAACAATCTGGGCATTTTTAGGCGACCGCTATGGCAGCTGTCCTGAGTTACAGTGTTTTGCCGTGACAATTCTACATCATTTTTGAAGTGAGTGTCATGGTTGCAAGGTCAATTTTCTTCTAATCATTACTCAGTTTATCACTAAAAATTATCTAAATAGCTGTATTTTCTACTTATCTGTCTGAAACTTGTACTGTTAGAGTGTTGTTGTGTAGTGTTACACTGCAAAACACCCTAGGGTTACACATAGGGTTATATGAAAATGTTAGTAGTATGGGAAACATTTTTAAAATAGCTTTTTAATTGTGTTTTATGATTTGGATATAATAAGTACCACATTATCAATGATATGTCCAATTTTCAATATAATCGGATAAAAATTAGCGGATTTATGGTCAAAAAACAAAGTAAAAAGTTTTTTGCGTTTCCTGAAAAATCGACATTTTAAAGTTACAGTGTTTTGTCAGGACACGGCAGCATACCATATTGTGAAAATTTTCCGAAATATTCCAGTAGGAAAAATTACGCAATTTTGGATTTTTTTGGGTTCCCCAGTAAGCCACATTCCAGTTTCGTATGTAGGTACCCCTCATTTGACAAAGATTGTTTTTTTAACTGGCACCCGATACAAGATGAAGTTTAATGTTGTAAACTGTCGCGATTCTCACTCATATTTATATGTACGCGGGACTTAATCACGATTTAATCGATTTACCTTCTCGACGTTTCGGCCGCGTTACACCGACCGTGGTCACGAGTTGACTGAAGCAGAGCACGAAGTTTGTTTCGCAGCCCGGGTTCTTCGAACTACCAGCACTTGATTTTCTTCATTAACGGCTCCTCGATTTACCCGCGTTTCATCAGTATTGTTCACCGTCACCCTATCACACCGACACACAACACTAAAAATGTCAGACGCTCGTTCCGAATGTTCGTCTTTAGGCTGACACTTAATGATTTTTAACTTTGTCGGGTTTGTTTATCTTTTTTTAAGTACCTAAAAGTCCCAACCATAGAGACGAACATTCGGAGCGAGCGTCTGACATTGTTAGTGTTGTGTGTCGGTGTGATAGAGTAACGGTGGACAATATTGATGAATCGCGGGTAGTTCGAGGAGCCGTTACTGATGAAAATCAAGTGCGGGTAGTTCGAAGATCAAGGGCTGCGAAACAAACTTCGTGTTCTGCTTCAGTCAACTCGTGACTAGGGTCGCTGTAACGCGGCCGAAATGTCGAGAAGGTAAATCGATTAAGGCTTTGGCCAAACTTGAGCGATCAAAGCGACTGCGATGCGGGAGCGTCTGCAAAGCGAAACTAAGCGAAGCGAAACGTCCCGCGATGCGGTCGCGTAGGTATGCAAAGCGCCATAGATGTATATGGGTAGCGTCCGTCGCGTGGTAGACGCTCCCGCTTCGCAGTTGCTTTGGTCGCGCAGGTTTAGGCAAGGCTTAAATCGTGATTAAGTCCCGCGTACATATGAATAAGATGAAGTTTAGCCATATCAATGCTAGTACTAAGTTCAATGCAAAATAAATACTGATTAATTGTTTTACATTTAAAGATACTCTAAAATATGAAATGATTATCTTTTCTATGCCATTTGAGACCGTAGCAATAAAAGTAATTGTTGTAAGTGAAATAGAGTTGTTAAATTTTGATAACCCGTTTTCTTGTCTACAGTGAAGCGTACCTTGCGTCCGAGAGCGCGGGCGCAGCGGACACGCCGGCGAATGCGCCCGCGGCACCCGAGACGAACATCCCGGATGAACTCATTTGCAGCCTCTGCAGAGACCTGCTCACAGACGCTGTCATGATCCCCTGTTGTGGCAATTCATTTTGTGACGAGTGTAAGTCTTTTATCGTTTTTATTCTTGCAGATTTCTATTTGATGAAAGCTAATTTTGAAGCTGCATTGTTTATTTGGATGTAATGTTTTGGTAGAACTTCTTTCAGTATTTGCATTGTCTTGAAGCTTTGGTATTGGTATAGACATGTAAAGTGGAGGATAATATTAAGGGGCAGCGCAGACGGCACACTTTTTGTGCGATCGAGTCTGCGGCGCACAAAAAGTCTGCGTAGATTGTATGCATTTTGCGCCGGACTTTTTGCGCGTCGTGTGCGTTGCTGCATATAATTCCACAGGTTCTATTTTCACAGACTAAAAAGTCCTTCGCGGATAGTCTGTCGTCTGCGCAGAGCCTAAACATTATATATTGTGAGCGACAAAGCTTGTATCAATATCAAGGTTAATCTATTACCAGCTAATTTGAAATGCGAATAGTGGACTAATCTGAACGAAGTATAGTATTAGTCTAACTTTAAAGCTAGGTGTAAATTATTTCGCCTTTTGTATTGTAATCAAAGGGCGGACAGCGGATGCCATCGGGTGACAAAATCATAAGATCGATATATGGATAAGACTTTCATTAAATTTTGAGCAATATTAATTTTATTTTTCTATTAAAAATATATCAGTAATTAGGTACAAAATACCTATCCTCCATGGAAAAAAATGTGATTATTATGACAATTTATCTGCAAACCGTAAAAGTGTGATTGACAGACGCCTAAAATCTGGTGTCCGTCACCATCAGGAATCCTGTACGAAAACTACAAAAAGGAATCAAGAAGAATTTCTCTTGAACTCGAGATGGTATAGCGAGGAAATAAAACAATGATTATATTTATAGATTTAAGATTTTATTGCAAAGATCCTCTTGAGGGTGGAGGCAGTAATTACATCGTCATTGCGTCAAAATACCTTAAAATATACATACATACATACATACATAACCGTCACACCTTATTCCCTGCGGGGTAGGCAGAGACAACAGAGCGCCATTCGCATCTATTCTGACATACTTCTCTCGCTTCACTCACATTCATCACTCTTGTCATACACGCTCGACGGTTTCGGGTACTCCTTATTTGGGCTTTGTTTAGTACATCGCCGATCTGGTCGATATACATTTTACGAGGGCGCCCTCGACCGCCTTGCCCTAACACACTTCCCTTGTAGATCTGCTTACATATCCTTGATTCATCCATTCTCTCCACGTGCCCAAACCAACGCAGCATACCTTTCTCTACCCTTGTAATAATATTCTCTTTCAGACCACACTTCTCTCTAATCACGCTATTACGCACCCTATCAGTAAGTTTTATACCACTCATGCTACGCAAAGAACGCATCTCAACCGCATTCACTCTACTTTCATGTCTCTTCTGCCACACCCAACTCTCGCTGCCATACATCAAAGTAGGCACTAGCACACCGTTGTGAATAGCCAAACGAGCATTCTCAGAAATGTCCTGACGGCTCACAACGGAGTGAAGTGCTCCATTCATTTGATTTCCCGCTTTCACTCTACTTTCGATATCCTCATCGTACTTACCGTCACTCGTGAACATACATCCCAAATACCTGATGTCTCTCACTTGTTCTAACCTTTCACTCCCAATTGTTATAACACATTCAGTCATTTCGTCGTTCTTCTCTATCACCATAACTTTCGTTTTACCTACGTTCATTCTCATTCCCTTCTTTTCAAAAGATTCGTACATTAGAGTCACCATGTCCTGTAACTCACACGCCGACGATGCAAGGAGCACCTGATCATCAGCGTACAAGAGACATTTGATGAGAGACTCCCCTATCTTCAATCCACAGTCTCGCTCTTTCAAATCGAGTAAACAGTCATCCATGAAAAGATTGAATAGCCACGGCGATGCTACACAACCCTGTCTGACACTTAAAATATATATATTTTAAGTGTCAGACAGGGTTGTGTAAAGTATACTCCACAAACGCGTTTATTCTTTTGGTTCTTCTAAATCATAAAACTTACACATTCAAGAGAAGTAAAGATAACTATTGCTAGTCAATGTCTTAAAATATAACATAATCAGCAATATCAGCATGTAGTTAGGCTCTAATGCGTAAATAAAAACAACGCAAAGGAAGACAGTGTGTTTTTGTAACGTGCTTTTGATAGTAAGACATAGGTGGATGCCATGTTTTTATCTGAGGCAATCTTTATTTTCAGGTATAAGAGGCGCTTTGTTGGAATCTGAGGACCATGAATGCCCAGATTGCCGAGAAAAGGAAATCGCGCCCACAACATTAATTCCAAACAGGTATAATATAATAAAAATTGAATTATTCTATGACCCTTTTTTTAACTGCACTAGCTAGACTTTTACGGTTGTTACAAAATGTAAGGTTACATTTGTACAGAAATCTTAAAAGTCATTATGTTTCAGATTTTTACGCAATTCTGTTTCGGCATTCCGAAATCAGACTGGGTACAGTCGGCGCGCTCCCCACAGGCCGTCCGCCGCACCCCCACCAAACTTAGGTAAGTGAATTGTGAAGCTCTTTGACTCTATCTGTAACTTTTAACAACCTAATGAATTATCTCACTATCTAATATTCATTGAGTAAAGCAAGGTACACATTCTGATTGGATTAGTTATATGTAGACGACATTACAAAGACTTGAAATGATATTGTTACTAAAGTAATTACGCGGTATAAACTGAAATGTCTCTACAGACCAGCCTCCGCCTGCGGTCCCGATGCTGCAGCCGCCAAACGGCCAAGTGCAGCCGCCGCCGGTCAACAACGGTGAGTACCATTTCTGACAGTAACTCCATCACATCAGATTGGCATGTTCGGGCAGTGGGTCACAGTGCATGCTAAAATAGTAATGTTAGAGAAGAGCCAAAAGTGTTATTAAGCAGACTCCAGACATTTCATGTGACGTCTAAATGTATCGTGTAATGGAACGCTGGTCCCTTGTTGACAACGAGTAGGTAATACGTGAAACGCTTGTGCTAATGCTTAGGTGTATGTTTAAGGTTGGGTCTTTTTCATTAAAATAATCACGTAGTGCATGTTGACAGCGTCTCCGCGATTGCTTATTCGAGATAATAGTGCGACAAGCATGAAGAAAGTCTTAAAGGGTATTGAGAAATATTTGTATACAAATGAGAACGTGACACTGTCAAGATATTTTACTGATTATTATTAAATTGACGTAAGACGTGATTCCTCAGTTTGGAGTAAACTATTTTAGTACTAGTGATATTAAAGCCAAAGATACATTAGGGGACAAATGTGCCGCGACATGTCGAGCGATGTAGCGCGACGTCGCCGAACAGCGCTCGACATGTCGCGCGACTTATATCCGCGTATATACACATGTCGCGGCACATTTGTCCCCTAATGTATCTTTGGCTTAAATCGATGTTACTATGAGTCGGTTCGGCATTGACAGTGTCATTAGTCGCGCAGCACATTACACGATACATGTGAAGCACGACGCACCTCCGGAGCCTGGTTTAACTCGCGCTAAAACCCGTAGATACTGTGTCGGGCAGTGTAGGCGGGGCGGGCTCGTCGGACGAGTCGGACGACATCACGGTGACGGTGCCGCCGCGCCACGCGCAGCGCGGGCCGCCGCGCGCGCCGCGCCGCCGCCCGCACGGTACGCAGCCCCACCGCCGCCGGCCGACCTGCTGTACTCTATTTCTGTCTATAAAGTGCTGGAATGTACGGCTGTCGCGACTCAGTAGGCTTAGCACGCTCTAGTCTCGCGCGCGGGATAGTCAACCTGCCATTTTCTGACGACTCTAATTACACAGTGACAGGTATAGTCTATCTCGCGCGTACTTGTGCTGAGCCGCTTGGTCCGCGCTGAAACGATACTAACGTAAAGATTTTTTTTAACCCGGCGAGGTTTTTAATTAATCCGGTTGTGGACGTCGGCACGAAAGTTGCCTTAGCGTACTGAATTTATTAATCAATGACCTTGTCGTTTTCATTCAGCCTCACTACTTTATAGACAAAATAATAGTGTATAGAACACGAGCCGGGATTTTAAAGGTCGCGGTCGGAGTTTACAGAATTGAAACCGATATTGCATATTATTGTAAAAGTTTTATAGTTTGCTAGCTTCTGCTCACGACTTCGTTTGCGCAGGGTTAATACTTCGAGTAACCTATATGTTATGCTGATGTATGGGCTATAATATTGTAATATGATAAAGCTCGTTCAGCTGTTTTTGTGCCAAAGTTAAGCCAGTACCCACACATTCATATTTAAATTCATATGAACCCTAAGAAAGTTTTTTATGTTTATTTATTTTACGTCAAAAACACCAAGTCTACCACAATGTTGACATTTTATTGTTTCTGAAACTGTAAAATGATTAAAATGTAATATGGTAAGTTGTGGCATGGTACGTTTAGTAACGTAAATGTCTGTATTCTTACATTTTTGTTACAATATTTGTATTATATGTGACAAGCAGTGCTGACGCCAGCGGCAGAAGACAAGTTCTTTATGAACTGTATGTAGTAGAATCGGAAATAATTTCCTATCTCATGTTAAATAAATTGTGGCTCGCGATTGTATTGTAAAGCAGGCCATACACGATAGGTTATAAACCGACGGATAATGCCTGCACTCTTATTTTGTGCAGGTATTATTGAACATTTTTCCGATCCCCTGCCTGCGCAAGTACAATTTGTAGATATTTTTTGCTTATTGTTATGGATATGGAAGAAAAGATACACAAAATCTAGTGTGTGTGGCCGGCTTAAAGTACAAAACGTTAAGAATGAAGTCTGAAGACTGCGGCGGACACTGCCTCTTTGAACCAGCACCTCTACAGTGGGAGACTTCCATAAGAATATATATTTGAAAGGCTGAAAGTGTAAATTTCAATGAATACAAATTTATATTATCTAGCTTATTTGGCCACGAAACGTGAAATAGTCATGATTCTGTCTGTGTAACGTTTCGTGTGCTCTGGCTACCCCATTTGGGAACACAGCCGAGAAAAAGTAAGCAAAATGATAAAACACACAGGAACCTCTTACGCCAGCTTTGACAGACAGAGAGCAAATTGAATTACTGAGACCTACAAAAGTAGAGAAATATCGTACCACAACAAAATATTCACAAATGTTACTGAGAAAAGGACATTAATCATAATATTATAAACAATAATAAATAGATACATAATACACAGCAAGAAATGTATAAATAAATGCTGAATCCCCCCCAGGTCCCGAAAATATAGAATAATTGTATTTTTAATGTAATTTTAAGTGACATTTTTATATTATTTTATTCAATAAATTTTAGATGACATGTGACGAATAAATACCAAATAATTTATTACATACAATTACAATTTGAAGCTGGAAAAATTATGTTCTCATGGAAGTACCTTACTGAATGTTTGCTCTAAAACAAAGCTCAAGTTCACATATTTGATTGCTGCTTTTCTCGCTGTGATATTGTTGCTGGCGTCTAAAAGTTTTAATTATCAACGTCGTGTCTACAAGATTTTACTCGTGCGTAGCATATTGTGATAGTTAGCGATCGAGCAAGTCTATTTTACTTATCCATTTCCTGTGGTCTGGCCATATTAATTATTCATTTACTATCTCTTAATGAGGTTTGTTTATGTTATTTAAAGCCATCGGCCATTCCAACAGAATTATTAATGAAAAAGTGCTTTTAAAGTCAGCTGCTGGAATACCTGGATACTTAAAATCATAGATTAGCTTAGGAGGTGATATAAAATTGTAATGGGTAATAATTGGAACCCTAAAAATTTCTGCAATAATTATATTTTTATTGTTACAGGACCACCGTCTTCTTTAAAACCGCCTGGTCTCGAAACCCCTCCGAATTTGCCAATCAACGTAAGTATTATTTACAGGGTTTATTATTTTTAATTGTCATGGTTTTTTTTTTACTAAACACCTGATTTTCTCCTTAGATGCCAAGAATGGACGAGCAGCGTGCCAGTACGCCCACAATAGATGAAGGAAGGGACCCTATGGCAGTACAGGTAAATTTAAGTAAAATTCACTTAAGTCTATTTTTTTAACTCGAATACTGAATTGACAGTTAAAAATGCCAAATAATAAGACCACATGGTGTTTTCGGAACAATCGACAGCTCCGGATACAAATGGTTGACAATAGTAATTAATTAAATTTAAAAGTTTGTCAGGTAACTCTATAGGACAACTTACCTACAAAAAACCGTACTAATCCTATACCTTTAAACGAGCAATTCTTGTATATATATTTATAAATATATACCAGCTATCTCGGAAACGGCTCTAACGATTTTCATGAAATTTTTTATATAGACGAGGATTAGAGTTTTAAGTTTATCTACATAAGTGGTTTTCCCGGGAAAACGCAATTTTCCGAGAAAAAAAATAAAAACCGGGATATGAATTTCTTACTGAATGTATACAGTTATTTCGCTTAAGAGTTCATCAATACCTTTGGTACAGTGGTGAAAACGTGCGCTTTCTGTGCAGGAGCTTCTGGGTTCGATCCTGGGATGTGACTTAAGATTTTCTTTTTCTTATTTTTTTTTGTTTTTTTTTTCAACTGTCCCGATGCCGAATAACTACAACAAATATTTTAAACGACTTCAAAAAAAGGAGGAGGTTCTCAATTCGACCTAATTTTTTTATTTTTTTATTTGTATGTTACTCGATATCTCGGAGACCCGTGAACCGATTTTCAAAATTATTTTTTTTAATCGAAAGGGTAAAACTCGAAATTGGTCCCATTGGCACGAAACCAGGATCTGATGATGGAATCTTGGAGAAATCGAGGGAACTCTTCAAATTTTATATGGACATGTACGGTGTTTTCGGTAATTTGTTGATGAAGTCAAGAATTTACATTCAGTAAACAGAATACGGTGTTGTGAAATTCACCCTAATTTTATTTTTATTCGATCTTGGGTCAAATTTAGAAATCGAAATTTCACCCTCTGAGTCAACTAATTGATCTGCAGTTTGGTACACGCTTTTAGTTTTGTTGACAATACAATAAACGGGATATGATTTCTTACTTACTGAATAATCCGAGCAAAGCTCGGTCGCACAGCTAGTTTCGATTAATCGTCAACTTGCGATGGTGGAGACACATCACTATTTTTGAATTGTAATAAAACAGGCAACAAAGGTAGTGTCACTTACCATCTGAGTTAAAAAAAATAGAGTTTTGTAGTGACTTGCTTTACATTATGTTAGTGCCGATTAATTAGTAATGTTATTTTTTTACTTTCAGGGCTCTTTTAATCGGGGTCCACCACCATTTGTTGGCAGGGGACCTCCGCCAGGGCACAGATATAACGAGTGAGTTTCTTGTTTGATTCAAGCTATAATGTATGTTTACTAAATTCTGTGGTTGAATAGACTGCTATGTCTCACTTTGATGTATGTTTTAGTCAAAGCCATTTAAAGTATTATTAAAGAGATTTCTGCACGTGTTATAAAGTTACAAGCCGTTAGCAGATAAGCTTTTAGTGAAGCATATTTGTAGTTAAAACATAACATATGATTCTCAAGTTCGTGGCAAAATGATCAAATGAACAAAAACGAATCTCACGTTGGCTCAGAAATTTCTTTGCCAGTTTGAAATCTATTGGAGATTTTTAATTATATTTGGGTGGATCACACTCCTTCCGTCGTCATGGTAACATAGGCACTGACGTGCACTTAGCATAAAATTAGGATACTTCGACGATGTAACCTTATCAACGGCAATGACGGTTAACGTCTTTGCTGGAAGAAGTAACAAAAGATTCGCAATCGGCATAAAGTGCGAGTTTAACTTTCGTTGCAAAAGGCTTATAGCGTGTGTGTTCGCAGCGGGGGCTACGGGCGAAGTCGACGCGGGCCGGGCCCGTTCGCGCCGCGCTTCCCGCCCGAGCCGCACCAGCCGCCGCCGCCCGGCATCAAGGACGAACCCAACGGGTAATTATTTGAACCTCTACCTACTTTACCTATACCTGCTGAAGCAATAAGGCCGGGAAGTAAAGGACTGCTCCCATAAGGCCGGGAAGCAAGGGTTGCCGGCCGAATACGAAGTAGAGCGTGAAGCGAGACCGGTTAAAGTTATGAGACTGGTGACCCCATTTTAAGACGAGGTGGGTATGTATAGTGTTTTACTTGAACGTTTCTATCATACTGTTTGTATGAAATTTCTAGCTAGCCGCTCGTCAAGCCGCGCAGGAAACTTGATATTTCAGAGTCTATTCCAAGGAACAGAACTTACATATTTCATTGCATGTTTTGTGATTTTTGCTCTGTACTGTATGGTTAAAAGACAGCTTTTTTAACGAAATGACTAAAGCCGTGTATCGTCTGCGCGCGACAAACTATCGAACATTGGCTCGCGCGGCGGCCGCGCAATATGGGGACGGGTCCGCCGCGCGCGGCAGCTTGAACATTGGCAATGTTCGATGGTTTGCCGCGCGCAGTCGATACACGGCTTTACAACTTCAAATCTATGTCTTGAGGAATTCTCTCAGCGAGAGACTACTTTATCGAAATCTAGCCAACGTTACAAACTTTAGCTCTGTAAGAAGAGTAGAACTGGTTTAAATCATGAAGTCATCAAAATAATTAGCCCCAAGCGTATGTTTATGTAACGTATCGTGTGCTCTGCTCGCCCCGTTTGAGAGCATAGGTGTGATTGATGGTGTTTGAGATTTAAGAAACATTTCAGTCAATTCAATTTATTTATTTGACCAATATAACATCGATCACATTTTTTAATAGAAAATGTAAGTTTACTACTTAACTAAGGTTAGTATACAAGAACTAAATTAGATTTTACATTTAAAACGGTTTACGCAGCACACATGGTCTGAAATCATCTCTAGGATGCTTTTAGGGCTGTTTCTCTTTCTACTTGCGCATAATAACTGTAAAGAGATGTGCTGCAGAACCTAGGTAGGCCAACAGTATCCTAAATTCCTTGTTTTGTTGATCCCTAAATACCATTAAATGACTTTCGGTTATACCTTACACCAGACCCATAGACTACCAGTGTAAAAAGATGAGCAGTATGCTTTACAACGTAATTCTAAATGGTTTTGAACACTTGCAAACTTACAGGCCTGCATGTTCATCCTTAAACATAATGCACTTCTTCCTTCTCCATGTCGGCTTCGTCCCGTAAGTCGTTAGTGACAATGTGCCCGAGGTGCTTGAACCGCGTGACCCTTATGAGGACGCAACCGTTCAGTAGAATTTGTAGAACACCTATTATCTGCTTTGAAAACCAGCATTTCCCTCTTTTTGTCGTTATATAGCAAACTGTGCTAAGAGGTGTAGGATTCACTCACAGCTGTTAGTTTACGGATCACACCAAGTCAGCAACGCAAAACCATGGCGACCGCGTAACTGATGTTTAGGCACACGCCATTAATATGGCAGCCGATATGTGTACTGCTGGGCCACTCCATAAGCGTATCCTAAATACATACAAAAAAAATGGAGAGCCTAAACCACCCTGTCGTACTCTACACTCAAGCCTGTACATACATACTGCTAATTTTAGATATTTAACTACAGACATAATTTAGGGCGTCTTTCTCGTGTAAGATTTTCCATACATGAATTGTTTCTATTACGTCCTCCTCATTTGAAATTTCCTTTTCATACTGTCGAAATTGAGTCTCCTTTTTGTATAGGTAACGTATTGCCTCACAAATGGAAACAATCCTGATTTTTTTATATAGTAAAATCGTGTGTAAACCCGGAACTAGTTTACGGGCGGTAGCACATCGCGTGTGGCATTCGTCGCTGACAAAGCTCTGTTCTGTGGTAGGCATGGCGTGGATCCGCTCGAGGCGTTCAACCGCATGATCCGGGAGAAGGAGATGCGGGCCAAGCGGCGCGAGGAGGAGCGGCGCCGCGCGCACTCGGCCAGCCGCTCGCGCTC